>JAREIK010001435.1:1749926-1982426 GCA_029783825.1 Sapria himalayana
GAGTAACTTCACTCAAGCTCAACTTTTTCACAATTGACAAATACATCAAATTTATGCTCGCTCATAAATCACATAGGGTCTTACTAAATGTGCTCTTCAATTACACATGGAATAGTAATACCAAAAGGATCCTTTTTTTCTAGGAGTTTCTTTTGTATGATTGTACTCCATCTTTCACATAAGCTCACAGTCCCATAAGCTTCTAGCTTTTTTATATTGCTCATACTTTTTTTCATAAACTTGACATAGTTAGGCACTTGGGTAAAGGCATCAAGAAACAAAATATTCACTTCTAGTTTCTTAAACATTTTCAAAAAGTATTCTAATTGGTCATCCAACTTAACCTTTATAAACCTTTGAAGAAATGGTAAGGGTGGTGTGATTAGGAGAGGGCTATTAAAAAAAGTAATCCTTTCTATAATAAACTTTTATTTCTTTTCTTCTTTATTCTTGTTTACCTTAGCTTTCTCATTCTTAGCTTTGATCTCTCGATTTGCATTGTGAACTTTATCTTCCATGGCTCTTTTCTTATTTTCATTTTCTCTTTCACTTCTCAAAGTAATGGCCTTGCACTCCCTTGGGTTTGGCTCCTAAACACTCTTAAGGGCTATTATAGGGAACCAAAAATTGAATGTGTTATATTTCCAATTATCTAATATGAAAATCTCCTTAGTGTTATGCTAAATTTAGGCTTGGCTCCCTAGTGCTATATTTCTAATGAATAATATTTATATATGGAATTTTGTTATAATTTTGATATTGATGGGTATGGTATTTATGTATTATTAAAATTATTTTTTCACTATTAGTGGGTTTGAGCATACTATCATGGTAGATAGTGAAAGGTAGGCAATAAAATATACTTGTGTATAATGATAGAAAGAAAGCGACATCTCTTCTTATCATGACACATGAGACAAACTTATAGATTAAAACTTATTATTGAGGTATATTAATTATGTGAGTATAATACTTATAAATTCAAAAGTAAGAATACTTTTTATAAATCAATACATTGTGCATATCTTAGAAAAACTAATCCTCAATTAATGTGGGCATTTTATAGAATATTTTTTAAGTATTTTTTTTTTGTGTAGGAGTTGCTTGTCATATTGGTAAAAGGTGACATATAATCCATGAGACACTCATGATTGAAGGTGACTCATAAGATGATGTCAGTCTTGTGAATTACTTTCTATCATAAGACTACCACCAGTAAGATTTAAAGGAAAACATATATTTATTGTATCAGTAAGGAACATATGAAGATTAACGTACAAATTTTTTTACTACTATATTAGTTTATATCTATATGATATGTAAGATGAGAGAATAAAAATGCATATAAAGTAAGTATTAATGATAGTTGATGAGGAAACATTTTTCAAAGGAAAGTCTCGAGCCTCTACTACTAGAATATAAAGGAATAACTATGCCTCAATCTAGATTCTAGACTCTTCAATTTAGTTCTTTGCTTTAAAGGTATGGTTATTCCATCCTTTTTTAATTATACATAAATATTCACAAATATAAAAGAGAGAGAATAGAAAAATAAAGTAGAGTGTGACAAGATCTTCTTTAATCATCTATCACCTAGCTTTGGCCTTGAATTCCTCTACTTCTTTTTGCAAGAATCCTTCCTTATAGCTCTCTAGGGTTTCCACTTTTTGTGTCCCCCCCCTCCCCCGTCATCATTTATATCCTCAAAAAATTTGTTCATAACATAACTAAAAAAAATCTAATGTGTAGCTCTGGCCAAAAGGAATCGCTAAATGACTTGTGCTATCAAGACCAAGGTGATAAGCTATGAGATTTAGTTTGTGTCATGACCAAAATGTGATCTCGCAACTCAGTTTATGTCACAACATAAAAATTTGATGTCTCAATCACAAAAAAATAGTGTTGACTTTAGCTTATTTTTAAAAAATATTGTCATGTCATTACTATGTCTTATTCTATCACAATCTAGTTTCTTCCATTTTTTTCATAGATTGTTATCGAGACTAGGAATGCTAAGTCATAACCTTGTTTCTTAGTCATTTTCACTTCTTTTTCTTGTTAATTTTAAAAAGTATGAATAAACCCTACAAAACATAACATTTGGTTAAATCTCCATAATTTATATTTAAATAAGATATTTCTCATAAAAAGTATCCAAAAATTAGTGTCATGACCAGGAAGATCAAGATGCAGAATTGAGTTGTGATCATTTTTTAGAGATGAAAGTTATAACCTTAAGACAAAAATATGAAAGTCATGATTCTATTTTTCTTCTAAAATTCATGACTTCCTACTTTGAGTAATGCATGACCAAAGGTAGTATAAAAATGGAAGATAAAAAAATTTTCAAAAAATATCTCCTTTCTTTTCCTTCTTTGTCACACAACAAGAAAAATTATGATAACTACCAAATTCTTGATATAAATTTTGTACTCTCAAGGGGTTTCAAAAGCCAGCAAGAGATTCATTATTTATGCTAATCCCTAAAGTTAGGGAGCAATGCTTTCAAATCCCTCTCCTCTAGAAATTGATTCATAAATTTGTACTAAACTAGCATGGGTCCAAGGTTTGTATAATTTGAGATATATGATGTGAATTAGTTTTATTTATGAATAAATTAATAGTCTGTTTTATTTTATGTATTGATATTAAGAGGTAGTGATTAAATAAAACTTGAATTAAGATTTTAACTATTAGTAGGTTTGTGCGAGATTGTTATGGTAGATAGTGATAAATAAACTTTGAGGTTCACTCATACATATGATAAGAATAAAGTGATAGCCCTTTTAATTATGATGCATGAGATAAACTTATACATTGAGCCTTAAAATTTAGGTATATTTAATCATCATGAGTATAGTGCTTATGAAGCGAAAAATATAAATATTTTTTTATGTCAGTCCATTGTACACATCTTAAAAGAACTAGTGTTTGATTGGGATTGATATTATACAAAACATTATCTCAATGATTCATCTTTAATATGTGAATCACATTATCATAAAGGTGGAAAATGATAGGTAATCTTTGTTACATGCATGAATAATGATGTGATTCGCAACATGATGATATCCCTTGTGAGCTAATTTTAATCATCTGGTTTCCACTAGTAAAACTTGAGAGAAACATATATCAATTATGCAAATATAATGAATATGAATTTCAAAGTTTAAATACTTATAATCATGTCAATCATTGATCTTTATGATAATGAAGACTAGAGAATAAGAGTGTGCATGTAAAGCAACCATCAATGATAGTTGATGGAGTTTTACAAAAGGTATGGAAATGTGAATCTCCCAAGAAGAAATAAATTTTATCTCAGAAATGACATACAGAGGGGGGACAATTATGAGTGAATCACCATTGAGATTGACTAATGATGACAATTACCTTGTATGTTGTTGAGGTAAGGAGTCATTTTATAATGTCCCAACCTTCATTCTATGTCTAACATAATATTTATTAAGCAACTTAATGACATCACATATTTTAAATGAATAAACCATGCACCTAAGATTATCTTTTAATTTGAATATCCATTTTACTAAAAATAAGTTATTTTATTATTGAATAACCAAACTATTGATATAATTTCTATAGGATTGGTATTTGGCTGAGAGTCTAATTTACTACTTGTATGACCTATATACTTGTGGATCTCAATTGATGAGACACTCTCATTAACAAGCTTTTGTGATCTCAATTGATGAGAGTCTAACTAATAAAATTAAATGGCATAACAAAGTAATTAAAATTTGTTGGTACATTTGTTGTAGATTAATTAGTTTAGTTAGTCAAAGCAAGTTGACATAATAATTATTGTAATATGATTATTCCTTTTTAATAGTTTAGATAGTATTAAATTTGATAAATATTCTCAAATCCAAAAGTTAAATAATATTATTATGTCATTTTCTTGCATTCTAATTTCCTTTTTCATTTTTAGCACTCTTTTATGAACCAAAGCTCTAGAACTAAGCTAACCTTTCTGAGCCCAGCAATCAAAAAAACTGGAAGAACTTTTTCTAAACAAAAAGTTAATAAAGTCATTATAAAGAGTATTTAAGGTAATAGAGAGATTCAAGATGATAATGAGCAAGTTTTCCAACAACTCATCTATTATCATACTTTGAAGGATTATTGGAACCCAATACTGATGAAAAATAATATAGGATTCATTTACAACTAGTTGAAGCTAATTACATTGAGTTGAAGTTGAGTCTAATAATTAAGGTTTAGCAATGCCAATATAGTAGAAGCACATTGGAGGACCCTAATGAACATGTCATATTGTTTTATGAGCTATGTGACATAATAAAAATGAATGAAATTAGTTAGAATACAACTTCATTTCTTATCTTCATTAAGTAGTAAGGGATGAAATTGGTTTCAATGTTTATTGCAAGGCTCTATTGAGAGTCGAGATAAATTTGTGAGGGTCTTTCTCACTAAATTCTTTCCACCTCAATACATCTCGACTAGTTGGCATTATCAAGGAAGAAAATTGGAGTAAATTAACTATCAAGTGTTACTAGAAGTAAATCTAAATAATTATTTCTCATTATTACTTAGAAGTGAGAAAAAACTATTAAGGCATTCTAAACAAAATAATTCTGGAACTTTTGAGGGTTATAGTACTATAACTCTTCCAAAAGGCATGGCTTTAGAGCTACAATGTTATTTTGAATAAGAGGATTCTTGAATTTTTGAGGGTAACAAGACTGAGACTTCTTTAAAAGTTCTGGCTCAACCTGAAATTATTCAAAAAGCCACAACCCCAACTAAAGAGAATTGAAATGATGATAGTAATGATGTTGTGACACTATCAAGATTCCCAAAAAAAATGCAAAACTAAGTTTTAAGAAAAAGGAAAATGAATACATAAAGGAGCTAATGGAGCTTACCCTAGGTCATGGAGCAAAAGAAATTGATTAAAATGAAGCCAAAAAAAGTTTTTGATTAATCTTTAATTTCTGCAATGATTTAAGAAAAAAAAATTGGGCGGATAATTCGAAATTTTTTTAATATATTTTAAAAGTTAGAAGTTAACATACTATTTGTCAAAGATCTAGCATAAATATCAAACTATATTAAATTTATAAAATATATAATGAGTAGTAAAAGGAACTGAAGATATAGGGAACCATAAATATGACTGAGAAGTGTAATATGATTAATTAAAGAAAGCTTATGAGAAAATTGAAAGACCCAAAAAGCTTTACTATACATTGCACTATTAAAGATCATACATTTCGGAAGATATTTGACTTGGGATCAAGTATCAACTTCATGCTCATGTTCATTGCATAAAGATTGAATCTTGGTAAAATTACTCAAACATCTATCTCACTCTAAATGACATATTGAACTATCAAGCACTCATATGTAACATAAAAAATAGATTGGTCAATGTGAGTATCTTTATTTTTCTAGCAATTTTTATTGTATTGGATATGAAAGAAGACTATTATACATCATTTATATTGAGACAACCATTTTTTACCATGGGGCAAGTCCTCATCGACATCAAAAAAGGTGAGTTCATTATATGTGTTGGTGAAGAATAAGTATAGTTTAATCTTTACAATAGTTTTTGAGATATAGATGATGATGAAATGAGATATTGAAGAATCAAAAATCTCATCCTTACTACACTACAACAAAAATTAGATTTATAGTAGAAAAATATGAGAAGACTACTTGCTAGATGATGATGAAATATATTGGAGATGTGAATATAAGATAATAGAAAAAGATAACTACTATGATGTTGTAACATTTTTCAAATTCACAACCTTTGAGGAGTCATATGATGATAGCTTTAAGGAAGAGGAGGCATCAAATAAAAAGATAATCTTGAGATGGAAATCATGGAAGAGCAAATCAAAGATAAACTATAGTTATGCACAGTGTCACAACTTTGGTTTTCTAGAATGAACATAACTAAGGAAAGTTAGAAGACAATGTCATGGTTATTCTTAACATAGTGATTTTGGGGAGCACTGAATAAATTAGACAATCATAATTCTAAGGACAAGGCCACGACTATGCACAATATCATGACTTTGGAGATACAAGAAGAAAAGGAAAAAAAAGTTCAAGATAAAGTTGTGACTTTAATAATAGCCAAGACATTGGATTTACAATAAGAAAAGAGAAAGGAAAAGCTTAAAGGCAAAGCCACAAGTATAATCATAGAGCTCAAACCCCTCTACAATTATCAACATATCTACTTGAAATTGCTTGACTAGTTTTAGATCCTACTACATTTAAACCTAGTCCATATTAATTTTTAGTGATGACATTTTTTGGAAGGATTAATTATCATTCTGGGATGAGTAATTATTTTAGTATGTGAGTTTGTTTGGTGTTCAAATTACTAAATAATTTTTGTATATTTTGGTAGTTTGTGATGATATGTAGATGTGAAAATAGAGCTAATATTAGTTGATTTTATGACTTTGATATTTTGAAGAGTTTTGATGAATAAATAATAAAATCAATAGGATTTTAGAGGTATTTAGTAATGGGTGTGGATCATTGAGTCTTGCATATTTTTGGCATCCATTTTTGACAAAAAAATTATCTAATTCATTGAAGTAATTCTTGTAGGTCATGACCCTACTAACTTGTTAGTATAATTTTTCCACTATGCGATATTTTTTCAATAGTTGTGATATTATCATGGAGTCATAGTTATACTTAGATCTCAAAATTTTAATAGGTGTGATATTAATTTTTCATTATAGTAACTTGGTACCCTACTAGTACTTAAGGTCATAGACAATTTTATAGCATCATGATTTTATGTTTATATGGCTCGATAGTCTTAAATCAAAATCATGACTTTTTTATAAAGTCATAACTTTCAAGCTTCATAAAATAAAGAGTCGTGACTACTCATGCTAAAACCATAATAATTATTTAAATTCATGACTTTTAAGACACTAAATATTATAAGTGACATTACTCGAGTATAGTTATTTCCAAGGTTGTGACTCTTGTCCTCAAAGGAAGGCATAGCTATGACTTATATGCTCAATCTAAGTGAAAATGACATGAAATCCTAATATCACCACATCAACATATTATATGAAAAGACAAGACCAATGTTATGGGTACTCATTTTGTTGTGGATGATTAAAAGATTTGAAGGGTTACTTTTGTGCTGTAGTAATTTCCTAGCATCATGGTCATAGCCAACACATGAAAGACCTTATTAATTATGAGGCTATTTCTTAGTGTCATGGCCATATAAATCTCAAGAAAGACTATTTATTAACACTACAACATCTATGTTACATCGTAGCTATATAATAATGTAAGAAGTCATCTCCTCTCCATGAACACCTCTCATTGTCATGGTCCTTTATGGACTAAAAATAGATAAAGACATAAATTTGCAGCCATTTTACAATGTTGTAACTTCGTGTAAGAGGAGTGTTAGGCCCAAGTCATGGTCATTGACAGTACTATGACTTTGCATTATAGAAAGATAAAAATGTAGAATAGATTCATAAGTATTTTTTAGTAGCAACCTCAAGTCAAAGAGATGAAGTCCAAGATTATGATTTTATTTTGAAAGCCAGAGCTTCCTACTTAAATGAATACAAGGTCACATTAGTATAAAAGTGAAAGATAAAACTTGAATTAGGATTTTGACTATTGGTAGGGACATGTGCGAGATTATCTTAGTGAATGATGATTAGTAAACTATGAGGCTCACTCATGCATATACTAAGAAAGATGTGGCAATCCTTTTGACTGTGATATATTAGATAAATATATATATTGAACCCCATCTTAAAGTGTTAATCATTGTGAGTATGATGCTTATGAAACCAAAGTGTTAATACTTTTACATGTTAATTCATTATACACATCTTAAAGGAGACGATTCTCGATTATGATGGATATTATATAGAACAGTCTTCCAAGGGGTTAACATTTAGTATGAAAGTAATATCATTACTAAATAGGATAGTGACAAGCAATACTAGGGACATGTGCGAGTAATGTTATGACTCAAAAGATAGTAATTTGTGAACTAATTTTACTCATGAAGCCAAAAGTATAAATACTGATAAATAATGTCAATAATTTATCTTTATGATAATGGATGATAAAGAATAAAAGTGTGCATATAAAGTAACTATCAAGGGTATTAGATAAAGTTGCCTAAAAGGTATGATATTATGAATAACTATCAAACATATATGAATTATTGTTTCATTGGTAATGTACCAAGGGGACAACAATGAGTGGAACATTATTGGGATAAAATCAATAAAGACAACCACCTTGTGTGCCATTGGGGAAAGAGATCATTGCATAATACCTTAATATTTATTATGTATATGGCATAATATATGTCAAACAACTTAATGGTATCACATAGATTAAATGAATAAATCAATCTTTAGACTTTCTAATAATTTGAGTATCTATTTTACTAAAAATAGGTTCTCTTTATTGAATAATCAAACTGCCAATATAATATATGTTGGATTGGTATCTAGATAAAAGTTCATTTTACTAATAGTATAATCAATGCACTTGCAGATCTTAGTTGATTAAATACTATTATTAATGAGCTTTTGGGATATTACTTAACTGATAAAATTAGGTGACATAATAGAGTTGCAACATTGATCATCTAGGAAGTCCTTACTTTGCATTCATATATTGGAGATTATGTTTTGGTATGATGATAAGTACCTTCATCTAATATTGGAATGTTTCTATTTTGAGACTATTCAGTTGTAGGATTGCTAATTCGTATTAGTAAGACTATTGAGATATTAACCTCTCATAGACCCTACGATAAATGATAGCCTTGTGCATTTGGAATGTCCTTTATTTTATATCAACCTAATTTAATACATATGATATTTGCATTATTTTGAGTCTTTTTATCAATAAGTTTCCTTATTAGGAAAATTTTGAAGACAAACAATGTCTACAAAGTGTTGTTGATTAGATATTATTGCATGTAGTTTGCCTTATAAAGAGTAAATTAGGATCATAACGGTAAGTGATAACCACTTAGTGCGAGATCTATAATTCAAAGCATAGAGTTCTAAAGAGTTCAAGGTATTGATTCCAAATGATGAGTGCTTAGTATTGATGGTACTTCCATTTGTCTTAAATTTATAAAAAGTTATAATGTCAAAATGCTTTCTTACAAATACTATGCTGCATTGTAATGGCATATAAAATTCATTTTCGATTGGAGATTCATTATAATGGTAATGATTTTTTAAATTATGACGCTATTGTGACTTTATGGGGGTGCCTAAGCTATGGTTAATTGACATCATTTAAAAATCTCATTGGGAGAGGATCTCTTGTTCAATCTAGCTCCACAAGCATATAGATCTTACAAGTGATAAAGTTGATATAAGTCAAGATATCAATACCACAAAAATTATGTATGTAGTTCAATCAAAAAATAGATAACTGACTACTACATGAGTTGGATAAAAGTATTTGATCTTCAAAACAATACTTTGACTTTAGGGTTAACTCATATCCTTAAGCATGAAAATATTTCTCTTATATTTTGTCTATGTCATGTTGAGTTATTAGACAAATGGTTGATATTTCTTTTTTGCATTTATGGTGTCCATCATCTTTGGATTGTCACTACCAAAGATGAACCTCTCATAGTTGTCTCCTCTCTATTTCAACATTGAAGTCATGTGTCATTCTATGCAAGGGTCATTCACATATATACTTTGTTTATGCAATACAACAATTATCCTTGTTGATTGCTTCAAGTATGCACTTATTTTCTTTAGCTTATAATTGTCCAAAAAAAATGCAAGATAATGTGATACTAAGTACATTTTCACTTTCAACTTTGTAAGTGACATACTCAAGATAATTAACGTACATCTTTCCTTGAATCTTACCTAAGAAAGTCATACAAGCGGCAATAACTTGTAGCATTATCATTCACCATACTAGTCTCACTCACTTGCACATGTCATGTGACACACATGTCACCATCCACCACAACTGACAAGTGATTCACACACTATGATAAAACTCCTAGGTTAGACATTCTACATAACTTCCATATTACTCATAGGTTAGTTCTTCTAATATGTATTAATGGATTGGTCTTCAAGACATTCATGTTTTTTGGGTTCATAAACATCACATTAATAATGATTAAAATTAACTTAACTTCAAGTCTTCACACATTAGTTTATCTCATGTATTAATATTAGTAGGGTTATCACATCCTTCTTACCATACTACATGAGTGTGTTTCATGACTTACCTATCACGATCCACCATAACCAACATGCACAAACTTGCATATTCATGAAAACACTAAATTTCAATTATAATTTGTATTCATATCAATCAACATCCAAACAATAACATAAATAAAAATATAAACTTATATAATCATTAATACATCACAACACAAGTACATTTCCTAGCCCTAGAATTCAATTTAATTGGATATTAAGAAGAAAATCATGTGGGATATATTGAGAGATATCTCATAGAATCAAGGGTTCCCAATCAATACCCAAGTAAAAATCTAAGTATATAATCCTAATTCCAATCAAGGATTTTTTGTGTTCACCTTGGATTTTCCTAAATGGATTTCATAATTGAGTTTCCTATGGTTTTTAGCATGCATGGTTCATATTCCCTAAAAGGATCTCTTCTTTATCCATTTTTTTGTATTCATCTAAGTGTCACTTTTATCTCTTTAGATCCTATATAGAGCACAAATATTATGGCACTAAGAATGACCCCAATGGATGCCGTTACTCTTTGTAACACAAAGTTGTGGTGCTGAGATTATCCACATATTTGGCCTTGACTTTCTGAGTAAAGTATCATAGTATTATGATTGTAGCAGCTGAGATAATTACTCTGTTTAATACAAAGTAGCAATACTAAAAATGGTTGTAGCTTTGTTCTTGGCTTTCAAAGGAAAGTATAGCTGCATTGGGATTGTAGCAGCTGAGATAATTACCCTCTATAATACAAAGTAGCAACACTAAAATTGGTTGTAGCTTTGTTCTTGGCTTTCTAAGGAAAGTATAGCTGCATTGAAATTATCATGACTGAGATAATTACTCTCTATAATATAAAGTTGTGATACTAAACAAGGCCACAACTTTGATATTTTCTTTTTTGAGCATAAAGTCATACTGTTATAAATATCATGAACATAGTAAATGCTCTCTAGAATGAAAAATCATGATGGAAAATAATATTACAACTCAAAATACTTGATATTTTGGCCCTATATCGAATAATTCATTGCTATAAAAATTGCCATAATATTTGTACTTGTGGGGTACTTTGATAATGTGAAGGAGAAATAACATCATGAGTATTAAATATTTTAGAGATGTGGTAGCCACTACTATAAGAAAATAGCATAGCCATAATAATTATATTATATAGTAAAAATTCTTGTGTCAACTTAGTGGTAAAGTTGTGGCATGCTATTTTTTGTAAAGTTATGGCCACTAAGGAATAGTACAACTACTCAAAAATATTGGTGGGAAAGTCTACTCAAGTTGTGGCAAGGGGGTTTTCATGACTCTTTATAGTTTCTCTCCCCTTCAAGTCTTTGTTCTACCAAGTCTACCAATTTTACCAAAAAATTATTATGATTTCATTATTATTTGTCAAACCTATTTCAAAATTAGAATATAGTGAAATCTATCCAATAAATATTAGAATAAGTACAAACCAAATAAGATATACTTACCAAATGATCCAAAATAGTTGATATGTGAAGTATCAAACATGCACTAAGACATATTTTCTAAAGAATACATTGGCTAGAATGGAGAATGAGGAGCAAAAAATATAATATACATGCACAAACTTAAACAATGTTATGAATACAAGACTTAGGAAAATTAAATAGGTATAGAATACACTCTACATTCTCATATATTTATGTGCAAAATAATGCCAATAAGTTTTTATAAAATATATATGAACTATGCCATAAATTCTTGGGCTATGCCATAATTTATTTGTATTGAAATTAATTTTGACTAGCTTATTGGGTATGAATGAGTGGTAAATATTTTAATGTTGCTGCTTTAATCATACATAGAAGGATGATAATTGTATTAGCTAGTCAATGAAAAGTTATAAAATTATCATAGGATCAATAAATATATAAATTTTATTTGGATTAATGTGAGTTTCTCTCCTTAATAAATTGAAATAACTTTAGAGTTCGAAATCATGAAAAAATAACTCATTTTCATGATATATTATTAATTCTTGAGAAATATTATAAAGTCTTACTGAGAAATTTAATTGAAGCATAAGAAATATACAATAATTAATTGAATTAGAAATTCAAGTATGATTGATCATGATTAAATTAGAATCTTATAACTTATTATATTAATATGTCTCCTATTTGATTAGTATTTTATTGTACTTATAGTGTTGGTGTTTATATGATCCAATATCACTTTTGTTAATAGTCCATCAATGTTGACCCACAATATTTTGATTGGATCATAATTAAAAAAGTTCATATCATGTTGTGATTAAGTGCAACATCAACCAAAGGTGGTGAGTTTTAAGTTTGAGACAATGAGTTACTGCCTCTTTGACTTATTGGTGGTAAGGATTACCAAGATATATGCCTTTTCCAAACACTATGTTGGGTGAAAACCTTGTGCACTAAGTAAGGATGCATCATATTAACATTTTTGATTTCATATAGTTTTAAAATTAATTATTCTAATAATCATTGAATTATAATATTTTGGTATTTTGTAATCAAAATTCTCTTCAAGAATAAAACTCATGTTATACATAATTTATTTCATAACATTACACATGTTTGTTTAACATGTTTTTTTTTTAATTTTAGAGATCTAATTTTTTTGTACATGTTATTATTTTATGCTTTGAATTTTTTGGCACTATCATATAGATATATTTTAATTCAACAACATAGTTTTCTTCTTCACATTCTTTATCAATTAAAATATTTATCTTACTAGATCTAATTGTGAATTTCTCATGCCTAGAAGAAACTAAATATGACTTCTTGATCTAAGTGCAATCTCTTATATGAAATTTTGATTAGATTACAATGTAATACATATTATACAACAATATACTTTGTAGGATTTTCTTGTTGTCTAATAATGAGATTTTATGTATCATTGATGGTTGTAACCTTAATCACGTGAACAACATTTAATGTAAACATTTACTTCCAACTTGGTGGATCTAAGATATCAAAATAATGTCAAAATCCACAATACCAACATGTTAATCCACAAAATCATATAGGAATAATTTTGTTCGAATGGGTTCGAACAACATCCTAGTTTGAGAAGTATCATGGAGCACAATTTCAACATTTTGTCTCTATAACATAAAGTTCTAACACTTAGAATAGTCATAGATTTAGCTTTGGTATTTTTTACATCAAATATGCATGGCACTAAGAATGACAATGACTTTGGACTTGATCTTCTTGTGTATCAAATGGTCATGTTACTAGGAATATTCATTACAATGACATTGGTCTTGTGTATCAAATGGTCATGACACTAAAAATTGGTCATGACCTTGGCCTTTCTTATGTATCAAATGACCATAATGTTGGGAATGACCATGTTTTAGCCTTAGTCTTTCTTATATATAAAATGACTATGGTATTGAGAATGATTATCACTTTGGCAATTAGCCCATTCATTAAAGTCATGGTTTTGCCAACTCTTGAGGGATAAAGTTGTAGCCTTGAAAAGTAATCATGCTTGAGTAATACTCTCAATAATATAATGTGTCCAAAAATAATAGTATTAGATAATTATCATAGCTTTTGTAAAAGTTGTTTTATCTTTGTAACTTTCTATAGCTCAAAAGTCATAGTTATGGAAAAAAGTCATGGATCTGACATGAGAATACAAAGCCTTGGAAAAAATGAAGTCATGACATTAGAAAGTGGCTAATTTTCACACAAGTAGATACTTAAAGAGGTGTCAAGTGGGTCGAACAGCCCATGCACAACATGAGCCACAACCCAAAATAGTTATGTTGTTGCTCAACACAACATGATCCAAAACAATGCCTAGACCAGCATCATCTCCACTCGAGGAATGACTCATGATGTGCTAGGCTAAGGCTAGTAATGTCTCATGTTGGGCTAGACATGATTTGCCTACCTAGCTTGTTGGAATGATTTACAAACACTTTGACTAGTGACCGAGTATGGATCATGGGTCACGGGTCATGGTCACATACTCATGGGAGTGTGTTTTAAAAAAAACTAGCTCATAGCTTGTCAGCACTTGGCTGAGTCAGCACCTCCATGGTAGTCGCCATTACATTTTCATGTAATGGATGCCACAACATGGAAAAAGATAGGCCATGCCTATGGCTTTTATGTCACCAAAAAAATTATTATTTATTAATCTGTAGTTGTCAAATTTCTTTCCAATGGATAAAGCAAAAATATGATGGTTGTTAGGTTTCTGCCCATATGTAATAAAAAAATAAAAAAAATATTTTTTTATTATTAAAATTTTTTATAAAAAGAGAATGAAAATTTCTTGAATTTCATTCTCATTTTCTCCTTATATCTTATTTTTTTTCTTCTCCCTCTCCTTTTTGAGTTCTATGAGGTGATACTTTGTGTAGTGCTCAATTTTATTATTTTTTTTATTTGTGTAGGACTAGTAAATTTAGAAAAATATGGGAGATAAAAAATTGATTATGACAATGGACTACAACACAAATAAGTTTATAATTAGAAATAAAAAAATATAGCAAATAGTGACTTAAATGAAAATAGATTAGACATAGATATAGATAATAATGACAACTCGACTGAAAAATCTAAGGGCAAAACTAGATCCTCTCCAAAAGTCTCGATCCATTTTCTTAAAAACTTAAAATTTGGCAAACTTCAGTAATATGAACTAGAGGTGTCAAATGGGTCAGGGCGGGCTGGCCCAGCCTAGTTTTTCCAGGCTCAACTGGGCTGGCATGTCATGCTAGGCATGGCATGCTATAGTACTGTGTCGTGCCTGGCATGGCAGAGTTCTTAGGAAGGCATGCCCAGCACGGGTCAGGTTGGGTCGGTCAAAAATTTAAAACCCTAGGGTTTTGGTGCCGCCTCACCGTGCGTCCGTTGCCCATCGGGCGTGCAGAGCCTCGCTTATCGGAAGTCAGTGCTTTTCTCCCCGCCGGGCATCACTCGATTCTTGGGGATGTCATGTCATGCCCACATGCCAAGCGTGCCATGTCGTGCCTATCACGACAAGACTCATTTGACACCGGCATGTAGCATGCCATGTTGGCCCAGGCACTATAGCATACCATGCCGGCCTGACTCATTTGACACCTCTAGTATGAACTTATCTTAATATAATAAAAAATAAAAATTTTAGGGGTATTGAAGAAAAATTGGTATGATGTATATATTATAAAAATATATACATATAAAAGTACATGAGAATTGGCCACCTTAAGAGGAATTCCAATCATTATACCAAAATATATGGTACATTAGATCCTGAACAAATTCAACTTAAGCAATGAGACCTTTGAAGTTAGATGAAGTTCAACTTCATTAATCCCATTTATTTAACATAATGACTATGATAGAAAATATATATCTAAATTGATTATGATCATGCATCTTTTAATTAGATTTTTAGAGGATCCTAAGATAGTCAATATATATATCTACTTGTAGCCTACTTATCATAAGATTCTTAGCTCTACTAGTAGGAATGACATAATAAAATATTATAAGTTTGTAAAAAATTAATAATTAATAAATTTTAGAAATATAATACATTGGTTTTTATGAAATCTGATATATGAACTAATCATGATGATAAATCATTTGCATTAGAGGTGTCAAACGGGCCGGCCCGGCACGACACGGCCCGTTTTTCACGAGCACATTCGTGCTACCGTGCCGGGCACGGCACGGTTTAAAAAACCCGGGCCTGGCACGGCCCGCAGGCACGACGGGCCGTGCCGTGCCTCGCCTGGCCCGCTCGGGCAAACCTGCCCAAGCGGTTCGGGAAACGGGGGACTGCGGGTCGGGTCGAATTAGACCCAACCCGCGGTCTTTTTTTGCAGGAGGGGAAGCATGCGGTCGGACTCACGGGGCTCCCGGCACGGGATAAACCCGTGCCGGTTTGCCGTGCCGCCGGCCGAACCATGCCGGGCCAGGCACGGCACGGCACGACACGGTTCGTGCCAAAGCCGGGCATGGCATGGGCCCGGGCACGGATTTTTTCCGTGCCAGGTCGGCCCAGGCACGGCTGAACCGTGCCGTGCCTCGCGCTGGGCCGGGCCGGCCCGGCACGGTTGACACCTCTAATTTGCATCTCTCTGGCCACTATAAAAATTCAAGATAGAAATTTAATAAAAAAAAACTTTAGGATTTTCTAAGATTCTTCATGCTCATGATGACCCTATTATATATGATTGTATGATGACAATCATTCGGAAATATGATATTCTAAATAAAATTTTAAGTATTACATTCAATAATACTTTTGATAATAAAGTTACCAATATATAAGAAATAGGCTATTAGGTGAATTTTTTTATGTTATGTGTATGTGTTATATAATTAACCAAATAATACAAACGAAAAAAAATATATTCTCCCACATTATAAAAATTAAGAAATTCATTGAAATATCTTAGGATGCATATCAAGTAATAAAATTTTTATCAACAAGTCTAAAAAAATTCTAAATGGATTTGAAACATTAATGGAATTATACCTACCTGCTATTAGTGTTATGTGTTGGCTACCAACATGTGATATATGAATATATAAATAGTAAGAGTGATGAGCTTATTATTGATAATTCGAATTGACATACAAAAATTTATTTTATGAAATTATTGATAATTTTTTATGACATGATGAATATGTATTTATTTGTGTACACT
The DNA here is from genome assembly GCA_029783825.1 of Sapria himalayana. Taxonomy (NCBI): domain Eukaryota; kingdom Viridiplantae; phylum Streptophyta; class Magnoliopsida; order Malpighiales; family Rafflesiaceae; genus Sapria; species Sapria himalayana. Next base: position 1,766,877 of record JAREIK010001435.1, read on the forward strand.
TCCATCACTTGTATTGTACTTAAGTGCATATGAGATATTAGTAGCATGTTTATAAAGTATAAAAGATACCTTTTAATTAGTATCATGTCTATTGAGATGAAAACTAAGTAATTAAAATATTGGTCCTCCATTCCAATTATATTATGTTTGGATGCCTGTATGGATTTTAGGGTTAATATGAAAATAGTAAAAATTATACTAAGATACATATCCACTTACATGAACCAAGCAAGTGAACATATAAGTTTTATTCATAAAAAATTAACATACATATTTATATATCATGACACTAGTTATGGTAGTTGTAGCGAGACTCTGAATATGGACATAAACACTACATTAAAAGATAATGACTTTTCCATTCAGTTTGCTATAGGAAAACAATGGGGTGGTCCATCAAATAGAAGTGATATGTCTCAGTACTTAGATATTAATTACTACTTTATCCTATCACATGATGATAATAATAATTGAGATATTTTGAGTTGGTGAAAATCATATGAATCCACTTATCTCATGCAATCTATGATGACACATGATCTACTAACCCATCTGATGGCTAGCACAGCATTAAAATTTACTTTTTCTATGAGAACCAATATTATTTTAGATAGGAAATCTATACTATAACTAGATATTATAGAGACACTTATATTATTTTTTGGACTAGGAAGATTTAAGATTAAGCATTCAAGATAAAACAAAAGAGGTGCTAGCGGATGATGACTCATAAGATATCGAGATTGAGGATATTAAGGCCACCACTAGCACTACCTCCAAGCAAATACTTGATGATGATGATCTACATCTGCACTATCATACTATATACATGGATTGATGACTCATGCAATTTTGAATTATTTTTTTTCATACAATATTTTGATTATATTTGGATTACTACTGGTTATGCTTCATTTTATATAATATATCATATTTTGGTTTTTTTTTTCATAAAATATTTTTATTTTTGAGTTGAGCCTATTGAATTTCAATCAATTTTTTAAATATTGATTTGATTTTAATTCATTTCAATTTCTAATGCAATATAAATATATAATGTACTTTTAAATTATATTATTTTAATATGTAAATATAATATTTTGAATAAATCAAAAATTAAAATTTCAAAAAATTTTAACTGGGCATATTCAAGCTACCCATAATAGGCATGACCTAACATGACTTGGAATTGACCTAGCATTGTATTTCCTAGCTATGGGCTAAATAGGCTATGCTAAGTTTATTGATTTGGATATCATGCCATGCTAGCATGGCCTGAGATCCATCTCATGTCGTGCCTAGCATGGTATGGTGGCTTGACTAGGCCACAATAAAATGGGAGAAGAATTTTTTTGAGTAATGGGAGAAAAATGAAGCTGATGAAATAAATTTTGGGAAATGTGAGATAAAAATGAAAGAGAATATCCTAGACTATTATTATAATGAGACTTATTATGCTAGAGATAATGACTTTTATATGAACCTTATGAAAACTAATATTAAAGCTATTATTAGCTATGAAAGAGTTATAAAGATTGGAAATATGGAAGCCATGATAAGAGAATATTTTTATGATTCTCAACCATCTTCGAAACTATGTATGACAACTGAACTTGAAGGAATGCCAAAGGAATTGAGAAGAGATAATGCCATTAGGGAAGAGAAATTAAGAAAATTGATGGATAAATATAAAGTCATAGATTTGGTTAGGTTCAAAAAATGTCCTACATTAGAAGTCCTTATAGTTAATAAGCAGATTGTAATGGTTGAGAATTTAGAAGATGAAGTGAGTGATAAAATTTTCATGGTTAATATAGAGACATTTGTGGCAAAGATGTTAGAAGAGGGATTTGAAGATACGACCTCAATTATTCAAGAAGAAGAAAATGAAGCAAGTGTTAAAATCTTTTTGGATAATACATATATGTTTAAGGTAGAGATTCTAGAGAAGAAAATTAAAGATATTTCCTAAATTACTCTTGAAGAAGAAGAAGAAAAAGAAGTAAACTATAAAGTTTTAGTGGTTGATATGGAGAGAGTTGTTGAGTAGAAGTTTGCACAAATAGATGGAAAAGTCAAGATATTTTGCAATATCAAGGCTAATGAGGATTATGAAGAAGATGAAGAAAAACTATTTTGGAGTGTAAAAATGATAAAATAAAAGAATATAACTCCCATGAGGTTGCATCCTTATTCAAAGCCATGACCTCAAAAAAATATGAGCATCATCTTTTATAAACCATTTATTATTATGAGCATCATCTTCTTTATTATTATAAAGTTGACATGCTAAGGCATCATTTATAAACCATTGACATGTATAAAAGAAAAGGTGGCATCGTCTTCTTATTAGCCAACTTTTTCATCTTTCTAGTAGCCTTCTCCAATTATGAGCATGCTAAGTTAGCCTACTCATGTCATCTCTTAGCAAGTTTGTTGGCTACTAGACTTTTCCTCATGTACTCTCCAGCTAAGGCATGAGGAGTCATCAGTTGTTGCCCAATGACTGTCTCGAATTGACTCTTCTCAATTGCTTCACATATTTGTAGGTTGTAAAAGAACTGAGCCACATCCAATAGCTTTGCCTATCAATCTGGTTAGTAATCACAAAAATCTTAAATCTAGCTCTAAATATGCATTCACCCTTTTTATCTTCTCATCAGTCTGAAGGTGAAAGCTAGTAGAGAAGTGGAGCGCTATACCCATGAACTTGAAGATCTTCATCCAAAATTTTCTAGTGAAGCATGGATCATGATTACTTATGATGAATTTTGGCAGCCACCAATATTTTATCATATTTTAGAGGAATAGCATGGATGTCACTTCTACTATGTAATTCTTAGGGATTGAAAGTAGCAAACTTTGAGAAATAATCTATCACCATTGTGATTTATCCATGCTACTTGGATTTGGATAAACTAATGATGAAGTCCATAGTGATGCTTTCCCAAGGATGTTCCAATATAAGTAGTGGTTCATATAATCTCATGTGATGATGTTGTTCCTCTTTGTCTAATTGGTATATAAGATAAGCCTTCACAAAGTTTCAACATCATTTCATATTTGTGGCCAATAGTTGATAAACTCTAATAAGGCTCTCATGCATCGTTGCCCTGAGTGACCATTCCATTTGGAGTCATGATACTTCTTAATGAGATTCTTTCTAATGCTTCCCTACTTAAGTATATAAAGTCACTTTTCTTTTGTGTGCAATAGGTCATCCTCTATCCAAAATCACCTCATCTTTCCCTCATTAGCTAGCTAAATAAGACTCTTTGCTACCAGATCATGCTGTAATCTCTTCTTTATGAGATCCATTATCAATCATTGAGGCTGGCTAGGCATGGATACTAGCTCTACTTTGCAACTTAAGGCATCAGCCACATAATTAATGATATCTATTTGTACTCTAATATGTAGTCAAACTTAGCTAGAAATTCTTGCCACCTTGCTTGGGGCATAGATTCTTTTAGGTCTAAAAGTAACTAGTAGTAAAGCTTTAGATCTTTACTATGAAATTCAACCCTAGTAGATAGTATCTCCATGTCCATAAGAAATAGATGATTACTATTTTTTTTCTTTCTTGGACCATGTACCTCTTCTCCATATCATTGAGCTTGTGACTTTCAAAAACTATGGGGTATCTTTTTTATATAAGAACCCATCCAATAGCAAAGCTAGATGTATTAGTGCTAATACTAGCTCCTCTATTATAGTTTTTTTCAAGTCATCAAAGGCTTGCTGATACTTCTCATCTCATGTCTATGTATTACACTTCTTGAGAAGATTCATCAATAGAACTACTTTTGATAATATCTCTTGATAAATTGATGGTAATAGTTAACTAGGCCAAGGAAAGGTCTTAATTATGGCACCTTAGCTAGAGGATCCCTTGTCTAGATACCCTTGGTCTTGTTCTCATCCATCATGAGTTTTTTATCTTTAATATGATGCCCTAGGAAGTTAACTTCTTATAGATCAAAAAAACATTTATTCTTATTCACATAAAGTTTATTCTATCTTAATAGCCAAAATACCTTTTTAAAATGATTAACACGCTCTTCAATTATGTTACTATATATGATAATATCATCTAGAATACCTTCCTTGAAATGGTGGAATATCTTATTCATCAACATGCAGAATATAGTAGGTGCATTATTAAGATGAAAGGGCATCAATAAAAACTCATAGGAGCCATAACTTGTCATACACATTGTTTTCAATTCATCTCTTTCATTTATCCTCGCCTAATAGTACCCCTGATTTTAAATCCAACTTAGTAAAGTATCCTACTCTACCAAGTTGGTCAAATAGATTAGCAATAAAAAGAATGAGATACTTATTCTCTATCATCACTTTTTTAAGCACCCAAATGCATATCCATAAAAGCCCATGATGCTTTTTCTGGAATAAGACTGACATGCCATATAAGGGCTTGGATGGTTGAATGAATCTAGCATCCAATAATACTTTTAGTTATCTTTTTAACTCCTCCAATTCTAGGGGTGTCATCTTATAGAAAAACATGGCATGGAGTTTGCTTCCCGAATCCTACTCGATCTTGTGATCTTCCTCTCTTCTTGGTGAGAGTTTTTTGGGGAACTCCAATGGTATTATGTCTTTGCACTCACCCAATACCTTCTTGACTTCCAAGGGCATAAAATCTTTCATAAGAGCAATCATATCTTTTTTTAGAGTTTCCAGGTTGGCTATTTCATTCTTTTTCAAGTCCCTCTTTAATTACATAGTAGATATTATATGAGTCTTAATTTTCCTTTGATGATAATGGGAATCATATATGTGCCTCCTTTTCGAAAATTTTTATCGAGCATAGTAAAGGTGAGGGTGCAATATTTACCTGGCATAAGAAATCAATCCCGATTACAACCTTAAAGTTATCCATGATTTCTATTATAAAGTCAACCATACCTTCTTATAACTTAACCTTCATCATTACCCCCCACGAGCTATTCCTATGATAGCTTGATAATAGAGTTGATTGTCTTGAGCCAACCTACCACCTTTAGATGTTTGAAGCTTAAGCCAGTTTCATTGCTTCTTTCTTTAAAACAAAGTTTTGTATGACACCAGTATCAATTATGACTTTGGTTAACATCTCATTTACCTTGGCCTCAACATACATGAGTCCTCTACTTCGAGGCTACTCCTTGGTTGACTTGATATTAAAGGCATTCAACAGCTACATGGAATTCATGTGTGCATCATCACCCTCTTGCTTAGTCTCCATCTCAATTAAAACTAAGGGCCTTTCTCTTGGAACATTCATGAGTCTAATATGGTTCATTGTGTTAGTAATAGTACTCAAGGTCTATCATATGGATATGATATTTTGACTATTTGTGAGAATTATTTATTATGAGGATTTGCATATTTATTATATATAATGTCTTTGAATAATATTATTATTTATTCTAAATGTCTCTAATCGGTTATTATTATGGGAATAATAATGAATTAAGATTTATATAAAGTTTATTGATATAATAGGATGAATATGTATATGAGATACAATTTAAATTTATATATATTTGTTGAGAACAAGTATTGGACAGACTCATCTTAAGATTAAACTTATAATAGGGTCTTTGAATAATAATAAGTTAATCTCTAATAGTTGTGTCATTAAATCCTTTGACCTGAGATTGTTATAGTTCTCAATATTAGGAATATTATATTTTGATATAATCAAATATTATCTTTAATCAGATGACTAAAAAGGTTATACTTGAACATAATAAAAATTATGTAATGAGATATGAGTGATTAAAATAGAACTTGTCCCTCTTTTTATAAGAGAGATATCTCTGGGTCCCCTCAATAATTGAGACTGAAAAATACATGGTCATGCTCAAATGAATTGATGGAGATTAATGTCATTTGTTTAGTCACTTTAATTGATTTCGAGCAATCAAAGATAGAATGATATAAGGTTGATATTTTCCATGCCTTATATTCTATCAAGATATCATAAGATAAAAAGATTATGTCATTAGCTATATTAAGTTTGTTTCGGATCATGAGCTTTTCATTTAACTTGGGTAGTCATAATGTCTTGATAGAGGTCACTTATGACTTTTAGGATCAAATTGTGATTTAGACTTACTGGTAATGTTAATTGAATCTATAAGGTCGCACATTAAGAATGAATAATAACGATTATAGTTTTTCACTTTCTATAGTAATTTTAAAATGTTGAGATTATTTAAAATTACAAATAATAATTAGTTGTTATTTAATTTTAAATTTAATTTTGAATTTAATTTTAAGAAAGTTTAAATTCATGATTTAAACAAATAATTATTCTATTATATTTTCTTTTTGGATAAAGAAATAATATGTAAAGGGTTTTTTTAAAAAATTTTTAAATATATAAATCTGTTTCCTGATTTTAAAGAGTTTTTTAATGATTTAAATTTAAATTATTATTATTTAAAAGAGTTTTAAATATATAATAATATAAAATTGTTACCAGACTTGTATGTGTGTGTGTGTGACATATTTGAAGCAAGCCATCATCTTTTACAAAATAGAGAGAAACCCTAATTTTGTTTTGAGAAGACAAATCTGAACTAGCATTCAAGAAAATCGTTCATTATTTGTTCATGTGTGGATACTTGTAAAAGATGGTCAATTTTCAGAAAGACAACATTTTTGAAGATTCTGATAAACCAAGATGCTTACTTTGAAGGCTTGATGAATCAATCTATAAAAGGTAAGTTTCATTTACCCTTCATTTTTTTATGAAACACATTGATTATTGGTGGGTTAAGAGATAAAAATTATAAATTTTGTTGTGTTTATATTCCAATTAGATTGGAAAACCATGCACATTACATTGAAAATTATTGATTGTTTGCATTGAAATTCTTTTGCTTGTCATGACCCTTCTACTATTTGCTAGTAGAGAAAACACTTGATCCTTCTATAATATTATAATTCTTGGGTACATTCTCTCTCCCGCCTTTAGCATAACTATCTTTGAATGGTGGTTTAACTTGAGATGATTCTCCCATTTGAAAATCAATGAGTGATTCTACTATAACCATGGCGGTTGCTAAGTCTTGGACATCCTCATCACCTTAACTCTTGTTCATCCAAACTCTATGGGTTGTCCATAAAGATAAAGAGTAGCTCTTCCATTCAGATATTAGGAGCCTCGGGTATTAGGAACGAGAATTCATTGACATAATCATGAATTAACCTCATGTATCTGAGATATTCCATCTTTTTTTGTGCTATATATGTCATATCTTATGGGTAAAAATGTTTCTTGATCTTTTTCTTGTAGTTAGACATAGTATCTATTGTTCTTGTTCCCATTTATATCTCCATGAATCTTCTACATACCATAGCATTATATTATTAGTGAGATAAATAGTAATAGTTTGTACCTTTGTTGCTTTATCAATTAGTGTAATTGCATTAAATTATATATCCATGTGTCATAAGTAATTAACTAACTTCTTGGCATCCCATTATCCCCTAAATGTGTGGGGCTTTGGTATCTCTACCATTGATACCTCATGGGTGGCCATCACCTAAGTTGACAATGTTACCTCATAAATTATTATAACTTCTTTCCTTAATTCTTCTTCACACTTAGTCAAGACTTCAACCCTTGACTCCAAGCTAGTTAGCATGTTTAGGACCCTCATGAACATCTCATATGTCTCTAGCTTGGTCACCTGACCATCTAAGCTTGTGAGAGGACCACATGACTTTTCCTTCTTTCCCTTACCCTTGGCGAGATGGTCAATGTCCCTTCCTCAAACTTCAATGAAAACTTTATTTACATGAGAGTTCACTATTATTTCTTTTAATTTACTCTACTCATATAGCCTTTCTCTAATACAAACTATCACACTTCTTAATATTTCTACTAATTTTCCATGCGGTACATAGACAATTCACCACTCGGATATTAGTTATTGCTAAGTCACTCCCTTTCTTATCTTGCACATTATACTTATTTTCTACTAATATTTAGAAGCAAAAAGAACTCAAAAGAATACTAGAAAGAAAAGAAATTCATAACTTAGAGAAAGAAGATTATAACTTAGTGTTTTACAAATGAGGTCACATTCTCTTTTATAAATGTCAATAAAAGTTTCTAGAACCTTGAATGGTTCTAGACCAATTCATGGTTGTGACTAATGCTCTAACTTTGGAGATGCAAAATGAATTAGTCCATCAGAAGCTTAAAGACAAATCAATGGTTATGCATAGCATCATTACTTTAGTCAGTGTTGTGACTTTGGGCATCCATGAAGAAAATACAATGAAAAAGCTAAAAAAGAGTCATGACTATTATAGTACCATGACTTTGTGGGGTCTAGAAAAAAAGGGAACAAATCAATATAGAAGAAGCCATAAAATTTAGTAAATGCATGGCACCCAACGAAGAAAAGGTCCAAGGAATAAGTATAGGTGAAGCAATAATGAAAGAAGAAACCATAAAAAAAGATAAAATAGCATACTGAGAAGATATCATGGACATTAGATATCTTAAATGGAAGAAAATAAGTTTTGATGGTCTAGCTATGAATGTTAAACATAGCATTACTTGGGAAAAAACCAATAATTTTTTTTTATATGTGTGATATAATAAATACAAATATCTACCACATAATCAAATACATATATCAATGACCCACAATTATAGTCATGGAAGTCAAACCCTACAATGATTATCCATATGTCGACTTGAAGTTGTTATACTATTTTTAGATTATAAGAAACTCAAACCTAGTTATGGAATTTTTTATATATGTTGAAAAATTTTTATTATTGAGGAAAAAATTATTGCTCAATATAAATAATTATTTGTGTATGAATTTTATTATGTGTTCAAACTACCAAATATTCATATATGTTTTAGTGATCTATGATAATGTGTAGGCATAGAAATATATAAATTATTGATTAATTTTATGACTTTAAAGTTTTAGTGAGTTTTTATGAATAGTTGTGAAAGTAATAGATTTTTAGAGTTGTTAAACTAAGATGATAGAGTATGGAGTCTTAAATAGTTTTAATATCCATTCTTTATCAAAACTCAATTTAATTGGCCATGATAATCTTTATATGTTATGGCAGTACCAACTCATTAGCATAATCCTTCCATAGTACAACATATTCTTTGTGGCTATGATATTATCATTGAGTCAGAGCTATACTTATCTTATAAAATTTTAATTGTTATAACATTAATTATATATCATAGCAACTAAATATTTCACTAGTGCTAAAAGTCATTACTAAGTCCACACGCCACAACTTTATCTTTAATATGACTTGGTAGTCTCAAGTCAAAGTCATAACCTTTTTACAAAGTTATGACTTTTAAGTTATATAAAGTTATAGAACCAAAATTACTCAGGTCAAAGTCATGATAATTATGTATCAGTATGACTTTTGCAACAGTAAATGATATAAAAGATATTACTCGAATAATACCATTCTTCAAAGCCATGACTCTTATCCTTAAAGAAAAGTAAATTTGTAACTTTTATATGGGCTAATTGCTAGTGTCGTGGCATCCTTGTAGTACTATCACAATATGATATATGAGAGAAGTGAAAATCAGTGCAGTGGCCACTCATAGTATCATGGACACTTAATACATATGAATGATGCATTTTGTATCATAGATAATTGCTAAGGCCATGGCCATATGATAAACAAGAGATATCCACTTAGTGTCATAACTATTTCCTAGTGAAGTGGTCATATAATGATCAAGAAAGAATTATATCAATACCATGACTATTTCACAATGATATGGACATATAATAATATGATAGACCATGCACCATTCCATGACATTTCCTAGTGCCGAAGCCTCTTATGAAGAACAAGAAGATAGGTGCACAGAATTTAGCCACTTCATAGTGCCACAACTTTGTGTTGTGGGGGTGTTAGGGTCAAGTCATGATCATTGCCTAGTATTACTACTTTGTATTACCAGAAAAGATCTGAATGCATTACAAAGTCACAATTATTTTCTATAGTTGTAATATCAAGTTCAAGAGATGAATGATAAAGTTATGATTTCTTTCTGATAGCTATGACTTCCTACTTAGAGTGATGCAAAATCACTGGAGTATAAAAGTGGAAGATAGAATTCAAAGAATCTATAATTCTTTTTCCTCTCTTTTCGCACAACAAGCAAATCCATGATACAACTCTCAATACTTAGGGCTGAATTTCACACTTTTATGGGCTCTCCAAGTAAGTAAGAGATGTAAGAGAGTGCATATAAAGCAACCATCAAAGATAGTTGACAAAGTTATCTAAAAGATATGAGATTATGAATATCTCTTGGATAGAAATAATTTGTTATCTCGGAGATAACATACCAATGGGACAATTACAAGAAGACTACCCTTGGGATGAGCTTAATGATGACAATTACCTTGTATACTATTAAAGTAAAGAGTCATTGTACAATATCCTATCATTTCTTCTGTATCCAAATATAATATAAATGAGCTAATTTAAACAGATATCATATAGATTAAATGAATAAACCCATGGATTTAATATTATCTTATAATTTGAATATCCATTTTACGATAAATGAGTTGTCTATCTATTGAATAACGAAACTATCAATATAATTTTTGCAGGATTGATATCTAGATAAAAGTTATCTTTATTATTTGTATGACCCATGCACTTATATATCTCTTTTGATGAGATATTCATGTTAATGAATTTTTAAGATACTGCCTAACAAATAAAATTAGGTGGTATAAAAAAATTATAATGTTGGTCTCAAGCCATGCAAAATTATCTCAAATGGCCAAAAACTATGGTATTATGTCTCTAATAACCATCATAATCCAAAATAAGAGAACAAAGAAACTAATTATATCTATGACATTTGGATTGAGGATTGGAAAAGTGATAATCATCTAATTTTACTTAGTTTCGTAATACATTTATTTTATCCATTGTTGATGAGTTTGAAAACCTTGATATTGTAAAAGAAGTTTGTGAGCTAGTTGTCACTGAATATGCTAGACAATATGGTTCTTGAAACTTCAAGTTCACACACAAAACCTTATTAGATTTGATAGGAACTAGGTGAGTGAATTAATGTGTTTCACAACTAACTTAAATCCATTTGAGATCAATTAACAACTTCTAAATTATTTCTTTCCAATTCTTATACCACCAAATTGGTTTATTTTCACCATAAACAATAGTGATTATTTTATTTCTAATATGGCTTTGTGATGATTTTGATTCAACCAAAAGTCATATTCTATATCAGAATCTTTTATTAACAATATCACAAGCTATTCATGAGTTAGTTGATGATGAGACATCTTCAGATTGAACTCATTTCTACTCAAACCATGGTTCTTGCTACTCCAGTCATTGTTCTATAGGCTGCTACTCATGTTTTCCAACTATAGATTCATCAAAATATATTTATAAAGACAAAGAGAGCAATTCTAGATGGCATAATAATAAAAAGCCTCTTCTTATCTTGAGTTTATATGAGAATATAGATCATTCTATTGAAACCTATTTTACTCATTAGTGCATTTTTTAGAATACTATTGCATCAAATCAGTCTAAATTATCAGTTATGGAATCTCATTCCATATTTGGCCCTACATCTCTCTCAATGAAAAATATATAGAATATGGTTAATCAAGTTCATATTTCATCTTCTAATACATTCAACACTACCTTTTCTATGATATCAAATACTTCTCCTACATGGCTTCTTGATTCTGCTTATTACAATCATATGACTTCTTCTACTAATATTATCTCTTCAAATACTACCAATTCTTTCCCTACCATATATACTACAAATGATTCTCATATGTATGCCTTTCATCTTGGTAATATCTTTACACCATTTTTGTTTTTTCTAATGTTTATCATGTTCCCCAACATACTCATACTCTTCTATATGTTGGACAACTCATTAAGCTTGATTTTTCTTTAACCTTTTTCTTCTATTGGTGTTGTTCGATAAAATTCTTAGATGGGATAGATTATTGGGACCACACATAAGGTCAAAAGACTATATAAGTTCAACTTTTTTCATCCACCATCTTTTCATGTCTCTACTTCTATCATGTTAGAAAAGAACACCTTTTCTTGCTTTATGAAATTCTTGCCGTCATATATTTATCTTTAGGATTAAACAACTAGGTTCTAGGGATTTGCTATGTTCAGCTTCAAATAATAGTTTTGCTTGCATGTCTTGTCAATTTGGAAAGTAAACTACTTTACCATTTAATAATATGGTTTTTCATGTTCTTTTTCTTTTTGGTCCTATCTATTTTGATGTATGGGGACCTTTGATTAAGATCCAAGGTGGATCATATTATTTTATTATTTTTGTAGATGGTTTTTCTCTATATATTTGGATGTTACTTAATCAAATATATCATGACTTTACCCGAATAATTGAAACATAATTTTGTAAAACTATCAAAGTTTTTAGATCTGATAATACACATGAATATAAAACCCATGAATTCACCATTATTATACATCAATTTGATATTATTCCTCAATCCACTTATGCTATCACATCTCAGCAAAATAATAGTGCTGAGCACAAACTTTGTCATATTTTTGATGATCTATTGTTTGGTTCTTCTTCATCCAATGACTTACTTAAAACTTAAAGTCTTTAGATATATCTATTTTATTCTTCTTCAAGATCAGACATGAAACAAACTTTAGTTTTTTTATTATTCATGTTGTCTTCTTGGGCATGAAATTGGTTAAAAAGGTTATAAATGTTATGATCCCAATAGAAAATATCTTTGCGTTTTTTAGTATGTGGTCTTTTGGGACCACAAAACATTTTGCAGACGACCTCATGTTCAATTTTCACCTATTTCTTTTATTGATCCTTTCTCTGACATTTTTTCTGAGGTGTCTCCCACTTCTATGTCTAAGCATCCCTATTTAGTATATGAGTTTCCCCCTTATATTTCTATTATGCCTTCTTATGCATTTGATGAGCCTCTAGCACTGATCATTGATATGCTCACTTATACTATTCTAGCTATGGATCCTACTAGTCTTTCTGTCTCTTATGCACTCTACCATTTACGCCGAGTCACTACTCTTCTTTCTCACCATCATAACTTCCATTACTCTTCTTCCCTTATCCCTCTTAAGGAACTTCAGAATTTTTGTGAGGCTTCCTCTAATTCTTTATGGTGGCAAGCTATGAAATAAGAGTTTGATGCACTACATAAGACTAGAACATGAAATCTGGTTGATCTTCCCTCTAGAAAACCTACCATCAATTATAAATAGATTTATAAGAACATGACTCAATCAGAAGGAACTATTGATTACTATAAGGCTTTCCTTGTTGCCAAGTATTATACCCAAAAGTATGTAATTGATTATGAGCTCAAGTGGCTTAACTTTCTTTTTTTAGGAATCTTATTTTAATTTTAGCAATTCACAAATGACCACTCTTTCAGATGGATGTCAAAAATATTTTTCTTCATGGTAAATTCTCAAAAGAAGACTATACGAAGCTTCTTATTGGTTATTTTTATCCTCCATGTTCTCTCACAGAGTATGTTGCTCCTGGTGGGCACTTTATGGTCATAAACAAGCTCCATGTGCATGGTTTGCAAATTTTAATTCTACCATCTCTTAATATGGTTTTTAAGATAGTTCTTATGATACAACTCTCTTTCTAAGATGGTATGATCATGATATTACTATTTTACTCTTGTATATTGATGATATGATTGATACATGTGATTATATGTAGGGTATTTAGGATCTAAAATATTTTCTTGATTATCAATATTGAATGAAAGATCTTGGTTCTTTTAATAACTTTCTTATTATCTTACTCAAGCTTAAGTATACTTTCAATTTGATTTCTAGAACTAAGTATCACCTCAATTCTCATGATGATAAGTCATTATCTGATGCTACTCTCCACAAACAGGATATTGGGAGTCTAATCTATCTCATTGTTACCCACCCTAATATTTTATATGCAATTCATGTAGTCAGCCAGTTTATGATTTTTCCTAGATCTCCTCATTATGTTATTATTTTCATAATTCTTTAATATTTGAAAGACATCATATTTGATGGTCTTAATTTTTCTTCACATTCTTTATTAACTCTTCAAGCATATTCAAATGCAAATTGTGGAGGTGATCTCACTACTCATTGATCTACTATTAGATATTGCTTTGTTCTTGGCGATTCTCTTATCTTTTGGAGAAGTAAGAAACAAATAGTTATTTCTCATTTCAACAATAAAGTAGAATATAGAGCAATAGAAACTACTACAATTGAACTTATTTGGTTATTTTGGTTACTATAGAATATTGGTGTTGATTTGTTCCAATGCAACTAAACTTTCATGTAAAAATCTAAGTGCTATTCAAATTGCTCATAATGATGAATGTAGTAAACACATTAAGATTTATTAATACCCTGCTCATCATCATCTACTTCAGAGTACGCTCACACTTTAATACATTTTCCCTCACAATTAGTTAGCTCATATATTCACCAAATCTCTTCCTTCAAGATTTTTTTGAGCTTTAAATTTCAAACATAAATTGATTTCTTTAAAACCACCATGAGTTTGAGGGAGAATGTTATATTATTATTTTGTATAGTTGTATATATGTTAGATAATTATTTTGTACAATTGTATATTTTCCATTTTTTAGATTTGTATTGTATAACTCATATAAGCTTTCATTTTGTACATGTATGAGACATACATTTTCTTATTCATTTTTTTATCAAACATGTTAGATAAACATGTTCTACCTATCATTATTTAGTTATGTTGGGTTTGCCCAATTTGGATATATTGGTTTTGATTTGTTTTTTTAATTTTGTGTTTTTAGAAAGTGTGAAGGATGGTAGACAAAAATTGTGAGATAAAATTTCCATCCTATTATTGAAAAAAAATTAAAAAAAATTAAAAAAAAACTAAAAAAAATTAAAAAAAATTAAATAAATTAAATAAATTACAAAAAATTACAAAAAATTACAAAAATTTAAAATACATTGAAAAAAATTACAAAAAATTACAAAAAATTACAAAAAATTACAAAAAATTAAAAATATTTATAAAATAAAAAAAATAAATAAAATAAATAAAATAAATAAAATAAATAAAATAAATAAAATAAATAAAATAAATAAAATAAATAAAATAAATAAAATAAATAAAATAAATAAAATAAATAAAATAAAAACACTAAAAAAATAAAAAAATAAAAAAAATAAAAAAATAAAAAAAATAAAAAAAATAAAAAAAATAAAAAAAATAAAAAAAATAAAAAAATAAAAAAAATTTAAAAAATTAAAAAATTTAAAAAAAATTTAAAAATAAAATAAAAAAAATAAATATAAAATAAATATAAATATAAAAAAATAAATATAAAAATAAAAATAAAATAAAAAATAAAATAAAAATAAAATAAAAATAAAATAAAAATAAAATAAAATAAAAATAAAATAAACATAAAATAAAGATAAAATAAAAACGGGATAAAAATGGAATAAGATGGGATAAAACGGGATAAAAACGGGTTAAAATGGGATAAAACGGGATAAAAACGAGATAAAAACAATATAAAATGGGATAAAAATGGAATAAAAACGAAATAAAAACGGGATAAAAACGGGATAAAAACGGGATAAAATGGGATTAAAATGGGAAAAAAACAGGATAAAAACAAGATATAAACAAGATATAAACAAGATATAAACAAGATATAAACAAGATATAAACAAGATATAAACAAGATATAAACAAGATAAAAACAAGATATAAATAAGATATAAACAAGATATAAACAAGATATAAACAAGATATAAACAAGATATAAACAAGATATAAACAAGATATAAACAATATATAAACAAAATATAAATAAAATAAAAATAAAATAAAAATAAAATAAAAATAAAATAAAAATAAAATAAAAATAAAATAAAAATAAAATAAAAAAATAATGAAAATTGGAATGTTCCCATTTTCACAAGAGGGCACGGTGGCACGCACATTGAATGCCTATTGGATGAAAGTTTATTGTCTATTTCCAAGAGTGTCCTCATTATGTTTAATAAAAAAATAACATGTTTTTTTTTATCGAAAAGTTTAGTGTCTTTGGTTTTCACTCTATCTCAGTTCTTTGGTGCAAATTTTTGGAAGAATATTTATGTGGTGTTTTCTTCTTTTTGCGTAAGTTTTGTTTAGGAAATCTTGCATTTGTAGATAATTTTTGTTTGTACTTTGTGATTCACTCATTTCTCTTATCTCTCAGCTACTTGTGAGTTTCGAAGAGTTTTGAGTTGTTATGCTATTGTACTATTGTGCTATTGAACTATTGTGTTGTTGTGCTAATATGCCGTTGTGCTATTATGCCGTTGTGCTATTATATCGTTATGCTAGTATGTTGTTGTGGCTTACATAAATAATATTAGTTTATGATTTTTGCATTTTGTGTAAGTTGATTATAAAATCAATGTTTAGATAGTATAATATGTGCAATATATTTTTAATAATGTAGGTGTTACTATTTGTTTTTATTTGTGTGTATATTATGTATTGTATGGAATTAAAACTTAGGTGGAGGTTGTTTATTTTACTTAATACTAAATAGAATCTTTTTAAGCTTAATGCTGAATGATGCTTAATAACATTAATTATTAAGTTGTTTATTTTTTAACATTGGGTAATGAGTATAGATGGTAACAAGGTGAAATAAAAAAAAAATAAATGAGATGGGTCGAGATGAGCTAGTCTCGTACCAACTACCGTTGTCTTCCATAAAAGTGAGAATTATCATCTATATTTCTTATTAGATAATGATGAATTTTTTCTTATGTTGGTATATAATTGACTTTTTCTTAATAGAAAAAACCAAATATTTTAACTTTTTCTATTCGGATTTTTTTTTTAAATTCAGCATTAAGTCATTAATTATTTGAAAAACAAACAACTGAACACTAAAAGTAAATTACTTTCCGTGTTCATCTCAAAAAACAAATATGGCCTTAGACAATATTTGAAGATTCAAGAAGTTGTTGGATAAAATCTCCTTCTTAATCTAGTAATCAAGATGCAATTATGATGTTAATTATGAGTTGAGAATTCAATAAACCGATGCTATCCCCTAAAAAAATAAAGCTTGAAATAATTATCTTAAAATCTCATGTTTATATATTTATACTTGATTTTATATTTCTAAGAATTTATAAACTAAAAAATATATTTTAGTCAAAGTATAATTTTGAACATTGTGTAATTTACGAACTCTATGTAGTTAGGAAGATATTTTTATTTTATATTATTCGATTTGGTTGCATTGTAATTTGGACTTTGATTTTTACTACATTAAATTTTTAGAATTTATATATTGAAATTTTCCAAATTTTTGGTCATTTGATTTATTTCTTCCATTATTTAATTAACTAAGCTTCATTCATGATAGTTTTTTGTTCCGAATAAACTATAGTTCCCATTAAGTTCACACATGGAATCATTACTATAATTCTTGTTTTCATTGTATTCTTTAAAAAGTACAAATACTTTATCATACTTGTTTCCTTGGTGGTAATTAATTCACTATAATTTAGGAAAAATAATGCAAATGCATCTCATTTTGAAAATATTTAATAGAAAGTCTAAAATTTTAATTATTTTTTATTAAATAATTAAAATTTAATAAAAAATTTTAATTTTTTTTTATAAATTTTAATTTTTTTTTATAAAATTTTAATTTCCTTGGTGGTAATTAAAATTTTAATTTTAATTTTAATTTTAATTTTTTTTATTTAATTGAAAATATTTTTAAAATAAGGCTAGAGGTGTCAACCGAGCTGGGCCGGCTCGGCCAACACAAGGCACGACACGATTAGGCCGTGCCTGGGCCAGCCTAGCACGAGAATTTCTCGTACCTGGGCTCGTGTTGTGCCCGACCATGACACTAATCGTGTCGTGCCGTGCTGAGGTTAACCGGGTCTCCTGCCGTGTCTGGCCCGGCACGGTACCGTGTCCCATTGGCATGGTACCTCGGCACGAGCCGAGAAACCTAAATTTTTTTAAAAATTAGGGTTTTGGGCAGTGCGGCGGCGCGACAGTGCACAACCAAACCCGACGAATTTGTGTCGCAGGCCTGTGCCGGGCTGACCTCCACAAAACCGTGTCTGGCTCGGCAAGAAATCACAGTTGGGCCGGCCCGGAACGTCTCGTTTGACACCTCTAAATGACGCTCATTTGCATGTTTTTTCCCTAAAAATATTTTGGAAGTGAATTTAGTTATTGTCAAAAAAACAATAAGAAATCCAGATTGAAACTCTGACTTCGTTTCGAAAAAATAAAAAATTTAGAAAAGCTTTATCAAATTTCATGCTAATCATTTCCTGAAAACTTAGTGGAACTGCCAGTCCGGGCTTCGGGTGGAGAACGAGAAACTAGGTCCGTGTTTCTGTGTCCGCAGCTAAGGACCGTCTCCATTCACGTTAGGTTTTATCGGCCTTCAATGATGAGCACAATTCATATTCACTAAATCTACTAACTCTAGCGTTTATCCGTGTGCCGTGAGGATTTGCGAAGCCAATTTTGCAACAACTTTCGTAGGGTCCCCAGATAATCGCTGCTCAATTCTTTTCCTGCCAATGATGAATGATCACCATTTGTTGTTCTGTTAAAAAGTCGGGAATATAAACAGGGAGACCATGGGGCATTCCTCTGCGCAAGATCAGAAGTTTCCGTTTTCATTTCCCAATTGTCCTTTCCAGAGGTGATAATCAGGCTCTTAAACGATAAATTATAATTGTGATGGAGAATCTGAAGTTTATCAGTTGCTGGAAATCAAATCTGTTTCTTTTTCAACCACTTTCATTTTCTTTCAATTTTTTCAGTAGTAGAAATGTGCTGTATTTGTTAGAACGGAGAGAGATTTGCCCGAGAACATGGCACATAAGGAAATGGCGGTGGGGGCAAACACATCACTCAAGCGGCATTTCAGCGGCGTCTTTTTCTGGAAGTGAACCCTCGAGAGATCCAAAACGCGGTCTACTTTCTTGGTATTTGCATACAATCTTGTTTTCTGTAGTGCTTCTTTAATTTTGATTGTTGCCTGCGTTATTAACTATGAATTAATTTTTTATTCCAGGGCCGAAGCAGAGTCAATGCGGCATTTGTCAGCCAAATATTGCCCTTTGGTGCCTCCTCCGAGGTCAACAATTGCGGCAGCATTTAGTCCTGATGGAAGAACACTTGCCTCTACACAGTAAGCTCTGAGGTTCTATTTTTGTTCTTGATTGCATTCTTGACTTGCTTTATTGTTGGGCATTTGCAGTGGTGATCATACTGTGAAGATAATTGATTGTCAATCGGGGAAGTGCATGAAGGTCTTGCAGGGTCATAGGCGGACTCCTTGGGTTGTGAGTTTTACTTTTATCTTAAATTTTTGATATCAAACGTCTGAGTCCTGGACCTTTGTTGAAATCCCCAATTGGTCAGTGCATACCCTTGTGAGATAAAATGCATATTCAATATTTCAAAAGGAAATGGAAATCTGTCATTGTGCTACAGGTGCACTTCCAATAAGACCACCAAAACAAAAAATACCAAACCAAAAAAAAATGCTAGTTTGGATGCAACATTAACTAATCTTCGATGACCATGTGTGTGATGGGTATGAAAAATTCTCATTATATCTAATCGGAATTGAAAAGTAGATACTTTAGAGAAATTAAAAGAAAAATGTCGTAATCTCCTAGGTCATCGTGTATCTTTTTTTTGTAATTCAATATAATAGTTTCTTATGTTTTGCTTATTAGTGAAAAATAATAATAAAAATTCTATCATAATTTGATCATGATCAATGATAAATCTTGATAGGGAATTAAATCATGAAAATTATAATCAAGATCATTAATGATTCATAGCTTAAGATAAAAATTATGTTTCTTTCTTTGATTTCACTTTTTAATAAGTTTAATATTATTATTTAGAGGGGTAGGCCTCGATTTGAGACTTATAAGATATAATTTCTTTAATTTTCAATAGTAATACTATCAATATATATATCTCTTTCATTTTCTTTGCCTAAAGTGAAATTATTGTGCACTGGTATGACCTTTATATGACCTTCCTAATAATTCAGAGGCAAAAATCAAATTCAAGTTCTAATAGAGTTAACTATAACTCCAAGTTCATATTTGCTAATCGAACCAACACATAGGGGTTTCATTCTACAAATTTGAAATCAGAACTAGTGGTGTATTAGAAATAAAAATATAAAGTCTTATGGTTAAAATTCTTTTTTGGGTTTTTTTAGACTTAAATATTCACATGCCTAAGGAGAGAATAATACATTTAAAGAAGAGTCATTTTATACAAAGCCAAACACATGATCAAAACTATATCTCTACAAATTGTCACTATTCTTGGTCTCAAAATAATTGTGTATATCGTATTTTTTAAGTTCATATTTGTTAATTGAAATAATACATAAAAGTTATATTCATTAAACAAGGACTAGTGGTCTAGTAAAGTCATATCTAATATACAAGGCTTTCTTTTAGTTTGATCTCTGAGAGATATTGATATTTTTATATTCTTATCTCATAAAATTAAAGAGGTTATTTCTAATGAGTCTCAAACTTGAGATATATTGCTCTTATATGATTATACTTATCATTACATAAATATATAACCTTTATAAAATATTCATACCTAATATATAAAGCTCATGCTTAGTATGAAGTTTGAGAGAGATTAATATTTCAATAATTATATTTTCAAAAATTAAATAGGCTATATATGATGAGTCTTGAATTTGTGACTTTTGTTAGAAGTAAAAATATAAAATCTTATGATGATTTTTTTTTTTTGATTTTTTTTGTTGACTTATGACATTATAAAGGAGAGAATAATCAATTTATAGAACAAATTATTTTATTCAATGTAACTCACATGATCAAAATTGTAATTCTAGTTTGTTATCATTCTTGGTCTCAAAATTATTATGTATATTTATTTTTGAAGTTTATATTTGCTAATTGGATTAACACATAGGAGTTTCATTTCTCAAATTTGAAATAAGACTAGTAGTCTATTAAAAATAAACATATAAAATTTCATGGTGAAATTTTTTTGGGTTGTTCTTTAAACTTAAATAATCATATACCTAAGAAGAGGATAATTATTTTAAAGAAGAAATTATTATATTTGAAGCAACAAGTTGATAGACCTCCAATCATAAGAACCTATGAAAGCAGGAAATAAGGGAAAATATACTTGGTTACAAGTTAAATCAGTTAGATCATGATATGTTAATAAGAATCAAAATTGTTATTATGTTTTGATAGTTGGTGTAAAGGGCATCACCCTTCTATAGTTGTAATCCTTGTAAGGGTCAATATGGTCTTTTGGTGGGATTTCTAAAAGGAGTTGTCAGGGTTGGTCTGCAGGACTAGAATTACTTACAGTAAGTAATTCTAGTCCTACAAACATGATCAAAACTGAAACTCTAGTTTGTCACCATTCTCAGTCTCAAATTATTGTGTATATCTTTTTTTTAGGTTTATATTTACTAAGTGAATAACATATAAAATTTTTGTTCCTTAAATTTGAAACAAGAAATAGTTGTCTATTGGAAATAAAAATATAAAAAATCTCATGGTAATTTTTTTTTGGTCTTTTTTGACTTAATAATCATATGCCCTAGGGAGGATAATTAATTTAATGAAGAAATTAGTTTATTCAAAGCAATACACATGATTAAAATCTTAACTCTAGTTTTTCATCATTCTTGTTCTCAAAATTGTTGTGTATATATTATTTTTAAGTTCATATTTGCTAATTGAACCAACACATATAAGTTTCTTTCCTCATATTTGAATTAAGAACTAGTGATCTATTGGAAATTAAAATATAAAATCTTATGCTGCAAATTTTTTGGGTTTTTTTTTACTTAATAATCAGATGCCTAAGGATAGGATAATAAATTTAAAGAATAAACTATTTTATTCAAGGCAACACATATGATCAAAACTATAACTCTAGTTTGTCATTATTTTTGATCTCAAAATTATTGTATCTTATTTTTTTAAGTACATATTTGCTAATTGAACCAACACGTAGGAGTTTCATTCCTCAAATTTAAAACAAGAACAAGTAGTCTATTAGAAATAAAAATATGAACTTTTATGTTGAAAATTTGTTGATATTTTCTCACTTAATAAACACATGCCTAAGGTGAGGATAATCCATTTAAAGAAGAAATTTTTTAATTCAAAGCATCATATATGATTAAAATTGCAATTCTAATTTGTTACTATTTTTGATCTCTAAATAGTTATATTTGCTAATTGAACTAAAATAATGTCAAGGAGTTTCATTCATCAAATTTGAAATAAGAATTAGTGGTATATTGGAAATAAAAATATGAAATATTATGCTGAAATTTTTTTGGTCTTATTTGACTTAATAATCACATGCATAGGAAGAGAATTATTAATTTAAAGATCTCAAAACTATTTTGTTTGTCTTATTTGTCATATTTGCTAATTCAATCAACACATAGGACTTTCTTTCCTCAAATTAAAAACAAGAACTAGTGGTCTATTGAAAATAAAAATATAAAATCTTATGGTAAAAATTGTCTTGGGTCTTTTTTGACTTAATAGTCATATGTCACTCATATCTCTAAGGAAAGAATAATCAATTTAAAGAAAAAACTATTCTATTCAAAGCAATACACATGATCAAACTTTTATTGTAGTATGTCATCGTTGATGATTTCAAAATTATTGTGTTTCGTATTTTTGAAGATGAATTTAAAAAAAAAAAGATAAAAGGAAATGGTCTTGATAAAAAACTCTAATTTTGTTGTCTTTTTGTATTTAACAATACATGAATAATGTTTATGAAATAAGCTAACTAGGTTGGCCAAAATATTTCACTCTATTATGTGATTGCCACAATTAAATTTAAAAGGTCGTATATTAATAAAGTGCTAAAAATTTTGCCTTTTCTAATTAAGGTGACAAGAGGATTTAAAAGGTCGTATATTAATTAAGTGCCAAAATTTTTGTTTGTCATAATTGTATCTAGCTATAATAGATGTTATTGCATGTTGTCTCTCACTAAAAAAATGCACGAAGTCTTGATTATTTATTCAAGATTGAAATGAAAATCCCTTCAATTTTGATAGTATTTTTAATGTTGATTGGGTTTTAGATAAAATTTTCTATTTTTGTAATTGAAAAAAAAATACTTTTAATTATATACATGAAAGTCAATTTAAATAATATGAGAAAAAAATTCATAATTCAACTAATTTTGGTTTCTTACACAAATAAATAATCTTTTATTAATCACTGATATTTTTTATAAAAAAAATATTTTTCATGTTTAATGAGGGAAGTAAATGATGGTAAGATGTCATTATATAAATTTGAATGTAAATTGATTATTAAGGCCAACAAAGAATAAATGATGAATAATCAATTAGATTTATTTGTGTTGCAATATATAATATTTCTTGTATTTGTTATACTTTTTTATTTATCTTTTTTGTTGGTACCTTTCATTTAGCATGGGTGGTGGATTGCTTATTCTGATAGGGTAATCCAATCATATGATCATGTATATATGTTCATGTTTTTAGAATTAATGATATGATATTATTTTTTGTTAATATTATTTAACATAGTATCAAAACTTTGATGATAGATTACTATCATTGTCTCTTCACACTATTGGAGACAACTATCAAACCATTACCAAAACATTGTTCTTGTCATTGACATCATTGTTAATGGTGGTAAAAGATATTGATAATTATACAAAAATATATATATTTTAATGATAATTATTTTTTAAAAAGAATTTGTAATATGATATTGTTTCGACATAGTTCATTTTTGTAATCCAGCACTCAAAATCTATATTTTCAAATTCAGAAAAATTATGTGACTGTATCACTTTGGTGAAGAAACTATTATAGGTGCTTTGTTGCCATAATCTTTTTTGTGACTCAATTCAAATCAAATCCATATTGGGCTGGATCAATCCAATTACATAATAATGGTGCAGATTTAATTTTTTTTTTGAATTTCATATTGATATTTTATAATTCATAGTGGTTTTTTAGTGTTTATGTTCAATTATTTTTCTTGTTTAATGGTTTGATTCATTTATGAAAATTAGAGATGATAGTAGATAAATGAGGAGAAATAGTAGATGTTCCTCTTAACTTATTAATTATGGAGGATTAAATACATTTAGGATACATATTTAGTGTTGCATCTTGAGTAATAGAGGCTAATATGTTAGAATTTTGGGGTTGAGACTTGAGTGTTAAATTATTGATATTAGACATGAGTCTACATAGAGCTTGTCAATTGAGATAATTGTTGTATCTAGGGGAAAATATATTGACTCCTCTTGATTGATAATTGACTTATCATTCATTTGAGGTATCACAACTTCTTTTGCAAGCACCATTTTTTTAATATTTTTTGATTGATTCATAAAAAAATAAGTATATAATATGTAATTATTTTTTTGTTTAATTTTTTATTATAATATAGCTATTATAATCATGATAAAAGTAGAAAATTCATAGTTAATTGGTTAGAACATTAATTTGGGTTTGATTACTATGTTATTTACTATATTTATATAATTATACCTATTTTTTTAAGACATTCTTTGGATGTCTTATAATTTGAATCCTTTCTCATTATATCATTTTATCAATTAGCAGATATGTTGCATCTCAGTTACAATCTTAATTGGCTATAATGTATTATTATCTGGTTGTCATAGTAAAATATTATTAATCTTTGAATTGATAGGTAAAGTTCCTTCAAGAAGTGACTGATCCACATAAGCTAACAAGTAGTTGATATTATAACTTTATATTTTATTTATATACTGATTCTTAAAATAATTATTTATTTTTTATTTTTTTAGGAAACAAGATTATTTATAAAAAAATATTAAAAATTTAGGATGAATCTCTTTTCCATAATCATATGAGATCACTTAGAATTGAAATATGCCTTTATTTGACTATTCTCAGTATCTTTAAACATAATTTTATATCATAAATTTTTTTGTTATATATTTGAGAATCCTAAATATTTAATCCCTATAAATTTGTTTAAAAATTCTAGAAAATGATTTACTATATTGACAATGTAAGTACTATATTGTCTAGTTATTATCAAATAATTTTGTTTTCATATGATAATTTTGCATCTATTCGAGTCAACTGATCAACTAATATATATAGATAAATTTACACTTGAATTATGTGGCGAGTCAATAGGTATATGTTTTAACATATAAAGATCAAATAAAATTTCTAAAACATATCTTATCTGATAAAGAAAAGTTGTATTTTATAAGTATCCAACCTCTACAAAAAAAAAATCTCAAAAAAAAAAGAATATTTTGACACATGTTTTATAAGGTTAAACATGATAAGTGTCAATAAAATTTATTAAATCATGTTGTAGAAGAATGCGTAAGCTATGAAGTGTATTCTTTAATCTACTTACTAACTATGTTCTCTAGAACTATGAATCTTAGTGATTGTTGTATGAATATTTTTTTTCTCATGATTATCATCAAGGAATGCATTCATTTCATCTAACTGATGCACATGCTGCAGTTGAAAATGATAACCTAATAATAATTATTTTGAATAAAAAATATTTATTTAGTCAATATCATAAGTCTGCATAAAATCTATTGTACTAACCTAGTTTTGAATTGATTGATTTTTTCTTGGGTCGTGCCTTTATCATATACACTCATCTATATCTTACTTTTGGTTTATTGATTGGTATTAATCATACTTGTATCTTAGGGTCCATAATTTGTATAATTCTAATGCACAACAATTGATTATATGTTAATTATGAATATTTCACATGAAATCAAAGTTTTGGATAACTTTATGTAAAATAAAGAAATCAACAAAGAAGAGAAATATAAGAAACCAAACATGAGTTGTGACTTAAAAGCTCGAGGTGCGACATCACTCTATGCAGAGTAAGAGGAAAAGTAATTGTGTCAAAGCAAGATGAAGCTGTAATGTCATATTTATGAATTGAGTCAAAACATTTGTGTGTGGTGACATCATCTTGCTTGGTTGCAACTAATTCACTTAATTGTGACCTTGCTACTCTGTCATGATAATATATCATACGTTGTGATTATATTCTATGGTTGCAAGACCATCTCTTTGTTTACAAATCATGATATTAGTTTGTTTGTCTCCACATCATAGCAAATGTGACAATACATTATCAAACATGATTTAAAGACATGACATCAAATTTTTTTTGTGGGTCATTATGATATCTCAAAAGGTTATGGTTTTACTCATCAGTCAGAATAATATTTCTTCTTTCATGATATTGTATGCTAGTTAGAGGTGTCAACCGAGCTGACCCGGCACGAGGCACGACACAGTTCGGCTGTGCCTGGGCTGGCCCGACATGGGAAAATCCCGAGCCCGGGCCCGGGCCCATGACGTGCCCGGGTAAGGCACGAGTCGTGCCTGATCTGTGCCGTGTCGTGCCTGACCTGGCATGGTTCGGTGCCCGTGGCATTGCACACTGGCACGGGTTCGTCTCGTGTCCCCCTTGCTTCGCCCCTCCCGCGAAAAAGACCGCGGGTCGTGTCTGATTGGACTCGACCCATGGTCCCTCGAGCCGACCCAATCCCCCCCCCCCAACGGGCAAAAAAAAAATTTTAAATTTCGACCATTAGATCTCGCCTCCAACGGCTAGGGGGCAGAATCCAACGGCCCTCATGATTTTGCCCCCTAAAAAATTCAAAAAAAAAAGACTTTAAAAAAATATTTTTTTTAATTTATAAATTCCACCCCTTCTCTATAACATTTATGTTTTTTATAAATATTTTTTCTCTCAAATTTCTCATTTTCTCTCTCAAAAATCTTACTCCTCTCTCTTGGGATTTTGGCATTCGGTTTGGATTTTCGGGAATCTCAACTTGAGTTTTGAATTTTGAGCTTGATTGTGGTGCACCGTGCACGTGACAGACCTCACTATTTTTATCAAGTAATTTATTTTAAGTTTTTTTTTTTACTTTTTTTTTCTCTCTAGTTTCTCTTTTTAGACCAAAAATAGAAAATTTTGAAATCAGTCATCTAGTCTCTAAATAACTATTCTAATTAACAAAAATCCTAAAAAAATGACAAATACTAATGAAACATATTTAAATTTAGAAAATAAAAATATTACACAAAGGTTAGAGGCTGTCGAAATTTTGGTTTCTTCAGTCGTCTCAACTCAATCTCCTAAAAAACAAAAAATTAGGATGACTTCTGTAGTTTGGAGTCATTTTAATATAATAAAACAAAAAATTGTTAGGGGTGAGGAAGAAGAAATGATACAGTGCAAATATTATATTATATGAGATTTTTAACATATAAGAGTTCGTTTGGGACTGGATACCTTAAGATGCACGCCGAATTATGCATCAAAAAATATGGTCCATTAGATTCTAGGCAAACCCAACTTGACATTGTATTTTTTGAGACTGGATCGAGTACAGTCTCAAAGTTTACTCCCTTCATATACTCTAGCGAGATGGGTAGGGACGACATAGCTAGACTTATCACATTGATGGGTCTTCCGATCAGATTTTCGTAAGATCCAAGGGTAGTGCGCATTATGCAGACATATTTTCAGCCTGCTTATCTTAGGATTTCTAGGTCCACATCTAGGAATGACATACTAAAAATATATAAGTTAGAAAAATAAAAAATAATTAATGAATTTATGACATATAGTGGAGTGGTGTCCGTGACGTCCGATATCTAGACAAGTCACGATGAATCATCTTATGCATGTCTCACCATCCACTATATAGATTCTAACTGAACTATGAATAAAAAAATTTTAGGATTTTCTGAGATTCTTCATCCTTATGATGGCCCGACCATTTTTAAGTGTATGATGAAAATCTTTCGGGATTATAAAATTCAAAATAAAATTTTGTGTCACATTCGATAACGCATCTAATAATGAAGTAGCGATTAACATGTTTGTTAGGAATATTAGAGATGCACCATTAAGAGAGATTTTTCATGTCAGATCCATGTGTCACGTGATTAACCTGATTGTTTAAGCGGGTTTGAAGATGTGTTCCCCCATGTTGGATAATATATGTAATATACTAAAATATATTTGCACTCCTCGCAGACAATAAGAGTTTGATAGTCTCTGTTTGTCTGTGAATCTTAAGAAGAAATTTCAATTGGATGTGAGACATCGTTGGAATTACATGTACCTGATGTTGGAATTATGTGTTGGATACGAACATGTGATATATGACTACGTCAATATTAGTAGCATGTGTTCGTCAGTTTATATGCCCATGACTTGTATTGCACTCCGGTGCAATTGCAATATTAGTAGCATGTTTAGAAAATATCGAGTTGACCCGACAATTAGTCATATGGCTGCAGAGATAGAAACCAAGTACTTAAAGTACTGGTCCACTATTTCATCTCTTTATTGCCTCGCTGCATGCATGGACCCTAGGGTTAAGGTGAAAGGGGACAGAAAATAACCTGACTTATATTTCCTCGTGCATGAACCTGGAAGAGCCACAAGAAGGGTCCATTCACGAGAAGTTGACTGACATGTTCACATACTATGATATTAGGTATGATGGTGGTAGTAGTGAGACTGTGATTACGGACATTGATAACTTGTTCGAAGATAACGATTTTTCTATTCTGCTAGTGATGGGGAAACGTAGGGGTGGACCATCACATATGAGTGAGCTTTCTCGGTACTTAGATATCGATTACTGCTTAATCCTATCACATTCTGATACTAAGAATCTTGATATATTACAGTGGTTGAAATCAAATGAGTCCACCTTTCCCGTGCTATCTAGGATGATACGGGATCTACTGACTCCTCCGGTGTCGAGCGTAGCATCAGAGTCTGCTTTTTCTATTGCAGTGAACGTGATTTCGGATAGGAGATCGAGATTACGTTCAGATATTGTGAGGCCTTGGCTTGTTTGAAGGATTAAGAAGATTCAAGGTTTAGCATCCATGATCGTGCCAGAGCTGGGACTGAGACATGGACTGCAGCTGCATTCACTGCGATAGTGGAGAAGTTGATTGCTGATGATAATGATTCATATGATACTGATCTTGATGTTGCGGCTGATTATACTCATGATATGCCGATTGACGATTGATGATGACCTACTATTTTTTGATTTTGATATTTTATTTTTTATTGATTGTACGATTTATTTATACGTTACGCTAGAACTTTAATTTGTTTGGTTCGGACCTTCGGTATCTAATGGCTTATTGGTTATTTTTCATTTGGTTTGCTTATGTTTTTTTAATTTTTTAATTTTTTTAAACATAATTTATTGATTTATTTATTTTTTTGTTTTAATTTTTTATTTAAAAATTTATAACTCTATTATATAATTCTAATAAATTTTAAACTAATTTTATATTACATTATAAAAAAAAGTTTAACTTTGTAATTTTAATAAAATTTAACAATTTGCATATTATAAATATATAATATTATACATTATCTATAATTTTATATATAATTTAATAATTTATATAATTAAAAAAAATTTAAACAAAATAATTAATAAAATTTTTTTTTTCCTGGCCCGTACGGCCATGCCAAATTCGAGCGGGCTTGGCTTTTTTTAACCGTGCCGTGCCTGGCCCCGCACGGTAGAGTAACCGTGCCGAGCCTGGCTCTGCACGAAAGCACGCTCGTGCTCAAAAAAAAAATGGGCCGGGACGACCAGGCCCGGCACGTTTGACACCTCTAATGCCAGTTGCTACATTAATCTTGGTCATGACGGGAGACAATATCTCAATTGGCATGATGCTAACTTCAAGTAGCAATAATTATTCTTTGGTCATGATGCTTTTACTTCGTCGTGACACATATCATTAGTCATGGCTTATCCTACCAAGTTGTGATGAGTAGAAGACCCACATCAGTAGTGTCTAACACTTGGATTGGAAACTATTTTTTAATTTTTGTAATCGAAAAGCAAAGAGTATAAATGGCAAACATGAGATTGAATGAAGAGGTAAATAGAAGAGGGACAAAGGGATACTAAAGGAAACATACATGACATAATCATAACACAACAAAACAAAACATGGAGGGGAATTCAAGGGCACATTTGTCGCTTGTGTTCTAACAAAGTAAATTGGTAATAATTGCATTTTCTGAGGCCCAAAGTAGAGAGTTAATTTTTAGTGAAGTTTTACTATCAAGAGTAACTTGCAACAAGAGGATTTAATACTGGTTTTTGCATTCACTTAGTTGTTTTTGCGAACAAATATTGCGTCATTTCTTTTATTTCATTTCTGTTATCATTCTAGGCTAGAACTTTATTTATCAATGATTTATAAATTGTGAATAATGATTGCTAAGATATAATATGAGTAATTTTTGTGGAATTATAGTGTGGATCTTGTTGATTCCCTTAAGAAATCTTTTGACATCTTGGTTTTAGCTGAGATGTAAATAATTTGTGAATAATGTAGCTAATTGTGTGAATTGCACTATGATTAATTGTGAACTATCTCTAGCATCTAGTAAATTTAGTAACCACAACCACATGTGTTTCTTAGGATGGTGATAGATAATAAAAAATCACGCGTGACTCTTAGTTGAGTGACATGTATTAAGAAAGCATGTGCACATAATTTTCTACATATAATGTTGAAACCAAACATATACATTCTAGATATTTATCATATGAATTGTGCAAGGTGATTAATAAAATATTTGAGTGTCAACCAAGTATTTAGCTACTCAATGAGGTTGTGTGATTTTTTGAAGGACTTTGATAAGTAAATAAGAACACATACTTGAAGCACTTACCATGACAAGTGACTATATGTGTTTTAACAAGGATGTTATGCTCATTATCATTTTCATTGCATACATGAATTATTATTGGTGATTAGATAATGAGTGTGAGAAGTTTGACCAATATAGAGGTCATACCTTTTGTCATCAATTGGATAAAAACTTGCATTCTACATTACCAAAACATGGAAATCTTCATACACTTGAAGTACATCAACCCTAAAACTCTTTTGAGTCGAGTATTTGTGATAAACCAAGATATTAAAGAGCTCTGATAATATCTCAAAATCAAATTATCAATCTCTGTGAGATTGATAATTGGACTTGAAAAAATTAAATTTTATTATTGGTTAGATTCATATACTTGTGATTAACTTTAATATGAATATGAAATGTCTAATAAGTTTTTGTCACTATTATCGAGGATTAAAAAATATTTTGATTTGGTGAACATCAATTTAAATTTATTGTCTAGAGACTAAATATTTATTTTTGTTGTGTA
Organism: Sapria himalayana; assembly: GCA_029783825.1. Lineage (NCBI taxonomy): Eukaryota > Viridiplantae > Streptophyta > Magnoliopsida > Malpighiales > Rafflesiaceae > Sapria > Sapria himalayana. The sequence goes on from JAREIK010001435.1 coordinate 1,798,333, forward strand.
TTTTATTAGTGTCATATGTTTTGTTTCTGTATTATGTTTTGTGGTAGTTTTTTTTTGTGGAATACCAACTCTAAATGAATCGAAGATATGAGTTTGAGTCATTTCTTATGGATCCATAAATAGAGAAAATTTTGAATTTATTGAGGAGATAAAGAAATGAAAAAATTATTATTGAAGAAGATAGAAGTGAATGCAATTATGGTGAAAGTGTCGAGCAAATGAAGTAACACATACACTATCATACATTAAGAGATTATTGGATGTTGACACTCATAGAAAGTTATCTAGGGATAAATATATAGCCCATTAAAGCTAATAATTCTAAGTTAGAGTTGAGTTTAATAGTGATGATGCAATAACACCAATATGAAGACTATGTACAAATAACTATATTGTCAAATACTTGAAGTTATAGGACATGATAAAAATAAATGATATGAAACACAATGTGATCTAGTTGAGATTTTTTATGTTTTTTTTTTCAAAGATAAGGTGAGGAATTGATTTCAGTACTTATTAAGAAGTTCCTTAGTCAATGGAAGAGAGATGATGCAAATATTTTTTACAATTTTTTTTATATTGCCAATAACATGATAACTACTAGCAGAAATCAATCAATTCAGGTAATGCGAGCAAAATATTTTCTATGATGCGTGAGACAAATTCAAAGATTTGTTGAGGAGATATTTAGAACATGATTTTGAGCTGTAGTTTCAAGCATGCATCTTTTATAACAGGCTGAATTATGTACAAAATGCATGGTAGGTGCAATCTCAGGAGACTAATAAATAAGTCACTTGAAGATGTGTATATTTTATTTGACGAATTAATAAAAAAATACTATTAAACTATAGTCGTGAGTTTTTTGAGAAAAAAAATAAGTTAAAATATTTGAGTTGGACAAGATTTTAGTCATAGAAACAAAGCCGAACATTTTTATGAACAAGTTCTCAATTCAAATCAAGAATGATCAAATTATGAAAGAATTGGAAACAAAGCAAATACAACTAATAGTGAGGCAAGAGCAAATGTACCAAGTGGAAGATGTTAATTATTTGAATAAGATATATCTTTTGACCCAACAATAAATTACTTATTTATTATAATTCAAATTTAAAGGATCATAAAAGCTTTTTCTATGACAATCAAACAAATGTCAATAGTCAAATTATTAAAATAATTTTCATGGTTTAAGGAGCTTCAAGCTGTAATTATCATAGGTAGAAAAAGTCATAATCCTTTGAGGACAATATCTTAGCACTTTTGATTGAGACAAAAAAAAGATGAATAATGAACTAGATCATATGATTGGCCAGATTGAAATGAAATTTAGTAACATGGATACAACATAAAAAATCATAGATGTACATATTGGACAGGTGGCTCTCGCTATGAAAGGACCATCCATATCATTTCAATATTGGACAGGTGGCTCTCGCTAGTAAAATTGGAAAAAATTGAAATGCATTGTATTAATCTGAGTAGTGGGAAAGAGATTGAATGGGAAGAAGTCATGATAAGAGTAGATGATGTCGTGATTCAAAATGATATATAAAAAGAAGTGATAGATGCATAAATAGCTGAAAAAGACAACAACCAAATTATTAAAATAATTCCCGATACTCAATAGATATTCACGGGCAAGAAGCTTTAAGTTATAATTATCATTGAGAAAAAGAATCATAATCTTTCGAGGATAGTATCCCAACACTTTTGTCTGAAACAGAAGAGAAACAATTCACAAGATCATATGATTGACTGGATGAGAATGAAACTTAGTAACATGGATACGTCATTGAAAACTATAGCGGTACATTGTAGATGAATGAAGTTGTGATACAAAATGATATTGAAAAAGAAGTGACAGAAGCAACAACAATTGAAAAAGTTTAAGTAAGAAGTCAAATTAAAAAAGAAGAATATAAAGTGGAAATAAAAAGAAAGAAAATGGAAATAAAAAACAAGAATATAAAATGAAAATGATGAAATTAAAGAAAAAAGAAAAATTTGTGCTTGGAAGAATCAATTTTACAAGAAACTCTCTTAACATCACTCTACCATCATCATTTTTCTAAAGATTTAGAAAGGTGAAAATGAATGAATAATTTTAGAATTTTTTGGATGTTTTCAAGTAGTCTGAAAGCAACATTCTATTTGCTGATGTATAAATATTGATGCTGAATTTTATGAAGTTTATGAATGAAATTATGAGTAATAAGAAAAAATTAGAATTATACTTGATTGTCAATCTGATAGAAAGCTGAAAACCATTATGCAAGGAAGTTTTCTCAGAAACTAAAAGATTCGAGCAATAAGAAGAAATTAGAATCATACTTTACTATCTATTGTGTTATTGAAGAATATGTGTTCGGCAATGCATTATGTGACTTGTGAGCAAGCATTAATTTGATGTTGTGGTCAACCATGAAGAAGATGAAGTTGGGAAAAGTAACTTCCATGATATTTTCTTTGAAAATGACAAACAAATCTTATTCACCTTAGAGGAATCATTGAAGATGTCTTAGTCAAAGTGAGAAATTTCATTTTTCCTATAGATTTTGTGGTATTAGATATGGAATAAAATAATAATATATCATTGATTCTAAGCAGATATTTCTTGGCTATTGTACAAACATTAATTGATAAGAAAAATAATGGATTGTCTCTCTTAGTGGGTGAAGAGCAAGTAAAATTTAATTTATGAAAGAGTCTGAAATTTTTGATGCAAAAAAGATTGTTGTTGGGGGGTAGACAATATAGTCCTTCCTATAATAAAAGATTCATTGATTTTATGAAGAGATCTTTGAAAGAATATGAAAAAATAAAATCAAAATGGTATTCTGAAAATTTTGATGAAGAATTCGTGGTGAGTTTTGAATAAGTTGTGAATTTTATGATATCATTACACATTTAAAAGAGGTTGTAATATATGATAAAAATTAGTGGAGAATGAAAGTGGAGAATATTAAGAATATGAAGATGTGACATGTATTAATGAGGTTGTGACTCATAAAGTCAATGCAATGGTGAAAGAAGTCACAACTCTGATTGTAGAAGTCATGATGAAGTTGCAATAAACATAGAGGTGTCAGGTGGACCATACGGCGCGAGCATGACTTGAATTAGCCATGTCAGACCCAACATGACATAGTCTAGAATAATGCATGGATTAGGGCCAACTCATGTTGTGCTTGGTCGGGGACAACTCATGTTATACTAGGTCGGGGCTAGCTGTGCCTCATGTCGAATCAAGCACAACATGAATGTCTGGCCCGTTAGTATGGTCCATAAGCATGGTGACCTGTGATTGAGCATGAGTAAGCAATGGGTTGCTACTAGGTTTTGTTTAAAAAAAACCTTGACACATAAATTGGGTTTGGCTTATGTGACCTTTAGTTCGTGGAGCTTTGCTTGCCTATTATGTTTTCACATAACGAGTATTGATAATAGAAGTGATATTCATGACTTATCACTTTTGTTGTCTTAAAAAAATAATTTTTTAAAACTTTGTAACCATCGGATGAGTTTCCAATGTCAACAGGTCGGAAATTCGATGATTGTAAGATTTTTGGTCATTTATATTAATAAAAAAATTAATTTTTTTTTAAATATAAAAAATTAAAAAATATAATTTTTAATATTAATTTTTTTGGGCCGTGGGCCCATGCTGTGCTAGACCTCCATGGTAACCGTGCTGAACTAGGCACGGTAGCTCGGTTGGGCGGCCTAAAACTGGGTCGGGCCGACCCGGCGCATTTGACAACTCTATTCTTATGTTTGTGTTTTGCTATTTTTTATTTTTGTTATTTTTATGCATACATGGGACAACTTTAAATTTTAGTAGAGGTGTTGTAAAAGAAACTTGACTACAAAAAAGTAATTGAGATTATGATACATATATTTTTTATTAGTTTGTAAGTTTTTCATTAGATTTTTTTTACATTAGAAAAATTTTAAAAATATCAAATGGTAAATATAATGATAATAAACATTACGTAGATATAATAATGATAATTCTATCAAAAGGTCCAATACCAAGATTTGTTCTTTTTAATGACATTGACTCAAATTTATTTGTCATTTAAAAAATAAAAAATTAGGTGAATTTTAGAAGTATGGATTTATGTTAAGATAATAAAAAATAAAAATTTTAGGATTGTCAAAGAAAAATTAGTATATATATATATTGTCAAAAGATATATATATATATATATAGGAGTGCATGTTACACTGATCATTTTAAGAGGTATGCTGATTAATCTACAAAAAAAATATGATGCAGTAGATTCCAACCAAACCCAACTAAGTAGTAAGTAGAGTTGTCAAATAGACTAGGCGACCCATGCATAGCCCGTTGCACAACACCGTTCAATCATGCCTAGCTTGGCATGACACGGTTTGACACCATGCTTGGCCCTGGTTTGTGCCACCCAGTGGCACGGATCGAGCCATGCTGGGCTGACATGAGCTATGATGGGCTGGTGGGAGTTGTTCTTCATGTAGGGTTAGGAAGACTTGTATGCCTAGCTCGGTGGCACGGTCCACTGTGTCACGGGCCTATTTTGTTCATGCAACTTTGTGGTGTGGCCCTTGCGGCAGTCTCATATATTCTTTTTCATGAGATCCAACCTTTCAAGTCATACTTTATATTTTTTATGCGACTAATTTTGTCATATTTCGGGCTCATTAGGAGAGCAGCTCTAGCTCTCGACTAGTTTGTGCAGGGTGGACCAACATTTTTCTTCATAGTTAAGTCTTAGACTAACAACGAGCTCCTCAAATTTAACTAGGTTGACATGCCTAAACTTTGAAAAAGTATCACTTTCAATCAACTTGCACTAACTTTCTGGAGAAATCTTATATATTTTTACTCAACCCCATTAGTATGCTTGATCTTCAATAAAATCTTCTGTTATGGTCATGAACACTCACAATAAGTTTGTGATATTCTTTTATACTCAATATCTTGCATGCCGTCATGTAAGATACTTTCACCGATCTCTATCTTTGAAGATTGCTGCTCTCCATAAGTTTTAATCTACTAAGGTTCGTGTTGATACCCCTTGGGGCAAAGTGGATGACCCTCTTTTCGGACATGACACCACACAATCATGGAAGGAACCCCACTCACTTCCACTCCTAACGCAGCACATCTAGCTGGACTTTTAACCTTAGTATGCAACACTTGTTGCACACTACTTGACATCAACCCGCACCTCTTATGATTCGGAGGAACACCCATCTCATATGTGGGCTCTCCTAATTATAGTTTCACTCATTACGATTTCATCAGTTATAATGTGTATCTATAGGAGAGATAGACTTTTGGTCTCTAAGATCGACAATAGACAACACACCTTGTTGATGTTCTTTTGTCCTGCCTCTGATATTATTTGTCATGGGTTTACTTTGTCCACACAATGGTGTAACCCGTGCGGTGATCTTAGATATCTACTTTCATGAGACCAAGCATGGCAAATCACACTATATCTTTATGTTGATTGGTTTCACCTTGTCTCGGGCACATCATGAGAGCAGCTCCAGCTCTTGACCAGTTTGTGCAGGGTAGGTCAATATTTTTATTTATAATCAAGTCTCAGATTAGCGACAAGCTTTCTAAATTTAACCAGGTTGACATGTCTGAACTCTGAAGATGCATCACTTTCAATTCATTTACACTCATCTTTTAGAGCACTTTTATATATTTTCACTCAAACTTGTCAGCATGCTTGATCTTTAATAAAGTCTCTAGCTATCGTCACAGATGCTCACACATTAAGTCCGTGATAACTGGCCCAAAGACTCGGTTCCGACTATGATTGGATCGTTGGTCATGTCATGTTGGGTGACTACTAGATGAAATTGTTTTTTTTTTTACATTCGGCCATGTTAGCTGGATACTTGTATTTGCATGCAATGTGTTTTTGACATGGACAATGGTTGGTTGTGTTTATTGCTGTCCATGTCACCATTAACATTAATTTAAACAATATTTTTTTTATTAGTAATTTTTTGTAGCCATCTGATTGATTTCAATGGTGACAAATGCCAAAATCAATTGGTTGTCGTGATACCGGCATATTTAATTAAAAAAATTATTAACAAATAAAAATATATTTTTTTAATTAAATTTATTTTTTTTCTTTATAAATAAAGAAAAAAATTTAGCTATTTATTCTCAAATCACAATTTTTTTTCATCTTTCTCTATTTCTCAAAGTTTCTCATAATTTTGTTTTCTAACTTTAAGCATAATAAAGTCCTTTTTTAGTATATTATTTTATAATATATATATTAGACATACATTTATATATACTACATACTATATATATATATATTTACATTTTAATTTATGTTCAACCTTTAATGGCTGTACACATGAGAATGGGATAAATGGTTCTCGATGGTGTGGGTGTGCTTCTAAGCCTGTGCAAGACTATGGATGCAACACTACAAGTTGGTTGCGTGGATTCTTGACTCTAGAGGTTATAATTTACAAAGGATTGGTTTGTGGGCATGGTTACTTTTTAAATTTTTTTATTATAGTGCTAATTTAGTATATACAAATTTAATTATTTATTTTTATAACTTTTATATTTTATTTAAATGATATAACTAAATAAAAAAATGTTACATAATGAATTTAATGAAAATGAGTATCAAATTAATATAAGAGTTGATATAAATAACAATAATAAGCCTGCTAAAAGGTTTATATATTTTTTATAGTTTTGACTCAAACTCATATGATGCCACCTAAAAAACTAGGCAAACATTACTAATTTGGGCATATTTTATAATAATAAAAATTAAAAATTTTAAGGGTGCCGATAAAGAATTTGCATAATGTATATTTTGTTAAATGATATATATATGTAGGAGTGTGTTTGAGATTAGAGATCTAAAGAGGTATGTCGATTAATATACCAAAAAAATAGTTTATTAAATTTGTGGCAAACTCAGTGGTGTGATTTTTTAAGTTGGATTTATTTCAGCTTCATTGATTCCATTCATATATCATAATTATATTAGGAGAAAATACATGATTAAATTGATGATCATTATGAGTCTCTCAAATAATTTTTTAGAGGATCTTAGGATTGTCAATATTATGCAGACTTACTTCGAGTCTGTTTATCATAAGATTTATATGTCTATATGTTGGAATGACACAATAAAAATTTTTAAATTAGAAAAATAATTAATAATTAATAAATTTTAAAAAGTTAATGGAGTTGATCGTGACATCTGACACACAAACAAGTCATGATGTTGCATTATTTAAATGTCTCAATGCTCACAACATAGACTCTAAATGAAAACTTAATAAAAGGATATTGGGATATTTTGAGATTCTATATCATTATGATCATCCAATCATATATGAGTATAAGACATGAATCATTAGGGAACATAATATTTAAAATAAAATATTTAGTATAACTTTTGATAATACTCTAATAATTGAGTAGATATTAGTTTGTTTGTTAGGACCTAAGAAGCACGAACATGGACACGGGGATACGACACGGCAGGATTCGGGGATATGGTAAATTCTAAAAAATTAGAATACGGATATGACTAAGATACGGTATGATAAAAAAAATAAAAATAAAAATAAAAATTATTAATTATAAATATTAGGTATTTTATAAAATTCATTAAATTAAATTAAATTAAATTAAAATATTTTATTATATAAAATAAATATATATTATTTATTTTATAAAATAAAAATATTTTATTTTATTTTATTAAAATTTTTTATTTTATTTTATAAAAATATTTTATTTTATGCACATTCCCACACAAATACGCCCGCCCCTGCCTCCCCCTCAAACACGCCCGCCCCTATCTCTTTCCTCAATTCACGCCGTCACTGTCTCTCCCTTCAATTCGTGCCGCCCCTTCCTCTCCCCTCAAATCACGCCCGCTCCTGCCTCTCCCTCAAATCGCGTTCGCTCCCTGCCTCACCCTCAAATCGTGCCCGCCCCTTGCCAGTGGCCAACATCGCCCATGTGGCGACGCTGGCCACCCGACGTCGTCGGACGTCAAACACTATAGGCATGAATACGGTTGCTGTCTGCCGATGCAACTATCCGATACGCCACGTGGCGTATCGGATACGAATTGTGCAATGATACGCCACATGACGTATCGGACACGTATCCGTGCCGTGTCCGTGTCGTGTCCACGTGTCCAGGTGTCGGACACGCGGACACGAATGTAGGGAGCTGTGTCTGTGCTTCCTTGGTTAGGACTATTAGAGATGGACCGTTAACTAAGATATTTCATATTAGGTGCATGTGTTTTGTGATTAACTTGATAGTTTAGGTAAAAATAAAAATTATTTCTTATGTACTAGAAAAAATAAAAAATATACTAAAATATCTTAGGATGCTTAGTAGATAATAGTTGTCAAGTATCATTGTAATTTTAAATAGGTGTAAGAAACTCTTAGAATTTCAAACGGATGTAAGATATCTTTGAAATTATATTTATTTGATATTGTAGTCAACTACATCAATAATGAGAGTAATGAGTTTAGTATATATATGATTATGTAATATTAGTAGCATATTTAAAATAAAATAAATGTATAGATGATTATGTAATTTTTATAAATAAAATATATATGAATTTTATTTATAAAAAATTTGAAGATTTTTTATGATACAATGAATGTGTTTGTCTGTGTATATTTTCACTGTTTATATTACACTTATGTGTACATATAATATTAGTAGCATATTTAGTTAGTATAAAGGTCATCCTACATTTATTGTCATGACTGTTGATTAGAGGTGTCAAATGGGTCGGACCAGCCCGACCCGGCATGAGCATGACATGGTACGCTACAGTGTCGTGCCTTTGCCCGACATGACATGCTATAGTGTTCTGCCCGTGCCAGGCACAGCACACTATAATGCTATGCCTCGACCCATCGTGCCATGCCGGCACATGGGCATAGCACGTGACCACGTACCGAATGTGATTAATATGAGCCGATGCCCGATAGGCAATGCTCGCCGCCACGTCGACGCGCCGTCGAAATTCTAATTTTTTTAAAATATTGGGTTTTGTCCTACTTGAACCGGGCTGAACCCAGTGGTTTTCAGGCCGTGGGTCTGTGCCGGGCTGGCACGGTAGCCCGGTTGGGCAGCCTAAAATTGGGCCGGGCTATGCTGGGAGGACCTATTTGACACTTCTATTGTTGATATAAAAAATAAGTATTTGGAATACTGATCTATCATTCTAACTTTGTATTATTTGGCTGTCTTTATTGATCTTAGAGTTGAGGTAGTATGGGTAGTAAATATTTTGACATACATATTTACATGTATAAACTAGGTTTATTAATTTAAAAAGTTTATTCACAAAAAATTAAATGACATGCATTTACTGTCATGACTATTGATATGAAAAATAAGTATTTGAAATATTAATCTTTCATTTTAATTTTATATTGTTTGGCTCTCTGTATGGATTTTAGAGTTAAGGTAAAAAGGGTAACAAATATTTTGACATACATATTCATATGCATAAACTAGGTTCATTAACTTAAAAGGTTTTTTTTCATAAAAAATTAACTGATTTATTTTTATATTATGATACTATGCATATTAATTATAACTACGTTCCCAATATGGACATGAATATTATATTTGAGATAATGACTTCTTCATTTAATTAGCTAGGGATAAACAACATGGTACTCCGTAGAATAAGAGCGAATTATTTTAATATTTAGATACTAATTACTATTTTATCTTATCACATAATGATAATAAAAATTAGAATATTTTATTATGATAGTTTTTATATGAATTCATTTATCTCGTACTATTTAAAATGACATATGATTTATTAATTTCTTCATTGTCTAATATAATATTAGAGTTTATTTTTTTGTATTAATATATATTATTTCAGATAAGAGATTGAGAATATGATTGGATATTATAGAGGCACTTACATGCATGAAAAAATAAAAAGATTTGAGGTTGAGTAGAGGAGTCAAATGATCCATGTGGATTTTTGCTAGGCACGGCTGCCATCGCGTCGTGCCAAACACGACATGATATAATTCTCATCTCTTGCCAAGCACGATATGATAGCATGGTCGAGTACATAGCCATGTTGTACCACAATTGTGAAAGCAAAACTCATTGCGTGAAAATGTAACGGGTGGTTAGCTTATGTGGCCGGCCAATTACAATCGGCCACGTAAGCAACATTTAGCTTATGTGGTCGATTGTTTTAAAAATATTAGACCGCCTTGTCAGATGGTCACTTGGGCCGGTGGACTGTGATATTAGGTTAGGCACACGGGTCATGTCTAGCCCAACATGAGTCACGTCTCATGTTGGCCCAACACGACATGAACCATCCCATGTTGTAGCATGGCCTGACACGAGGCATGGTTCTTGATTGTGCTGATTCATGTTGGACATTCAGGATAAGATGCATGAGATGATAATATATGATGATTTATGGGACATGAAAATTGAAATATTGAGAGTACTAGCGACGTTTTAAAACATATTCATGATGATGATTTATATTTTTATCTATAATACCATACTATAGTATCATATCGTATATATTGATTGATCATTATTTATTGATGATTTTTTATTCATCATTCATATCATACATATAGTGTGCTACAATACTTATTGCTTGTTTCTGTTTGTTGTTTTTATTTTTCATATTAATTTATGCACTTTTATGTATTATGCTATGATTTTTCTATTAATGACTTATGTAAATGTATGATGTATGCAACATATATTGGATTGGATTATATTGTACTTTGGCCATTGTAGTTTTTCTCAATTTAAATTTTGATATTTTTTTTTAAATTTATGCATTTATCATTTTAATTAAATCAATTTAAATTTACATTTGTTATGAATACAGGTGTCAACCGGGCCGGGCCGGCCTGACCCGGCACGGAAAAATTCCCTGCCCGGGCCTGTGCCGTGCCGTGCCGTGCCTGGCCAGAGCCGTGTCGTGCCTGACTCGGCACGGTTCGGCACGCGGCACGGCACCCCGGCACGGCTCGGCACGCGGCACGACACCCCGGCACGGGTCAGTCCCGTGCCGGGTGTCCCGTGAGCCCGACCCCAGCATGCCCCTCCCGCAAAAAAAGACCGCGGGTCGGGTCTGATTCGACCCGAGCCGCGGTCTTCCCGTATTCCGAACCGCTCGGACAGGCAAGCCCGAGCGGGCCAAGCAAGGCACGGCATGGCCCGCCGTGCCTACGGGCCGTGCCGGGCTCGGCTATTTTTAAACCGTGCCGGACCGGGCACGGTAGCACGAACGTGCCCTAAAAAAATGGGTCGGGCCGTGCGGGGCCGGCCCGTTTGACACCTCTAGTTATGAATGATATTTTTCTTAGCTAGTCTTAGGTCGTAGGATCTATATTTTAGGATAAGGGCAAAAAAACTACTTTGTGGATCATGCATTATGCCTTGGCCCTTGCCCTCGGTGCTATGCTCGTTGTGCTACCTAAATTGGTCACCACCGTGAAAAGGCCTAAATTGGGCCATACTAGCAAGGCCCTTCCTACTCTAGGCCCAACATAGCCGAACATTATGTGGGCTTGTCATATTGTGTCAAGCTAGCTAGCTGGTTCCCATGCCTTGTCTGGCATGACACGTTGGCATGGCCCTGTCAAACTCAATGGGTTGTGCCTTCATGGCTTTACTTTGACATCTCTAGCAGTGGGATATTATCAGTTGGATTTATATTAGTTTCTTTGATCTCTTTTATATACTGCAATAATTTGGAAGTTAATATATGATAAAATTAATTATGATTATGAGTCTTTTAATTAGATTTTTGGAAGTATTAAAGATAGCTAGTATTATGTAGATCTATTTTCAATTTGTTTTTTGTAAGATTTGTAGGTTAACAAATAGGAATAACATAATAAAATATTATAAACAAAAAAAATAATTAATAATTAATGAATTTAGGAAATATAGTGCAGTAATGTTTGTGATACCTGATATTTGGACTAGTTATGATAATGCATTATTTACATATTTTATCTCCTATTATATTTATTTAACATGAAAACTAAATAAAATAATTTTAATTTTTTTTAGATTATAAATTCTCATAATGGCCCAGCCATATATAAGTGTAAGATGATGATCTTTGGGGATTATAATATTCAGAATTAAATATTTTAATATTATTTTTAATAATTTTTTTTAATAATAAAATAACACTAGTATATTTGTTAAAACTATTAGAGACCAAGGAAGCACGGACACGGCTCCTTACAACCGTGTCCGCGTGTCCGACACCTGGACACGACACGGACACGGCACTGATATGTATCCGATACGTCACGTGGTGTATCATTGCATAATCCGTATCCGATACGCCACGTGGCGTATCGGATGGTTGCGTCGGCAGACGACAGTCGTATCCATGCCTATAGTGCCCGACGTCCGACGACGTCGGGTGGCCAACGTTGCCGCATGGGCGACGTTGGCCACTAGCAGGGAGCAGGCGCGATTTGAGGGTGAGGCAGGGAGCGGGCGCGATTTGAGGGGAGAGGAAGGGGCGGCGCAAATTGAGGGGAAAGGCAGGGGCGGCGAGAATTCAGGGGAGTGACAGGGGCGGGCGTGTTTGAGGGGGAGGCAGGGGCGGACATGTTTGAGGGGGATGCAAGGGCGAGTGTGTTCGAGGGGGAGGCAGGGGCGGGCATATTTGTGTGGGGATGTGCATAAAATAAAATATTTTTATAAAATAAAATATTTTTATTTTATAAAATAAATAATATATATTTATTTTATATAATAAAATATTTTAATTTAATTTAATTTAATTTAATGAATTTTATAAAATACCTAATATTTATAATTAATAATTTTTATTTCTATTTTTAATTTTTTTATCATGCCGTATCCTAGTCATATTCATATCTTAATTTTTTAGAATTTGCCGTATTTCCATATCCTGCCGTGTCGTATCCTCGTGTCCGTGCTTCTTAGTTAGAGACGATGCTTTAGGTGAGATTTCAAATGCTAGGTATATATGTCATATAATTAACCTTAGACAGTAGTTGAGAATGAAAGTTATTTCTCACACATTAGAAAAAATAAAAAATTTATTAAAATATCTTAGGATCGTTAGTATATTTCAAGAGTTAAGCAGACTTTGTTTGTTAGTGGGTATAAAATATTTTAGGATGTTTTAGCTGATAATAATATCTATATCCATACTATTATACAACATATATTGATTAATATTTTTATGATTCTTGATTTTTTTTTTCATATGATATCATATTTTTAATATTTTTGGATTTTTGTTAGATATGTCATTATTCTCTTATGGTCTTATATTTTATCTTTTGTTATGTATCAATGTATGTATATGTATCGTATTTTATTTTTAATTATGAAATAGAATGAATTATTTTTTTATTACCCTATTATTTTTTAATTGAGTTGAAAGTCAAATATATTTGTTATATATTTCATTTTAATTAATTTAAATATATTATTTATTATAAATAATAAATTAAAATTTTAAAATATTTTGAATGAATTTTTGCCCAAAAAGGAAAAAATCAGCATGATCAATCACGAATGTGTTTGATTGTGGGCCAAATGGGACATGCCGGGCATGATGTATTTGTAGATATTGTTCTTGGAATACATTGTTGGCTGAAGAATTTATGATTTGATATTTTTTTCCAAGTTCATACTTATGTTCTACTAATTAATTATTCAAATTTTAATTTGATTCTATATTTTAATTGTGAGATACTTATTATGAGTTATTTTATTTTTTTAAGAAAATTTTGTTGCTTGGGACTTTGGTCGTACACTTATTTTTTTATGCAGTCATTCCTTTCTCCAAACTCAAAGTTTAATATCAATTGGCTCATATATGGGTCTTGGGGTTCTAGCATAGTTGTGAAAGACGCGCTTAAGGCACGCCTAGGCTCAAGGTATAACCACTCCCTAGCTATAGCGCATCGCCTTCCAAGACATGCGCCTTACTGAAGAGGCGTGTCTTATATACTATAGTTTTTTTTTTAAAATATATTTATTCTCAAAATTTATAATTATATATTGAATTTATATAATTTTATTTATTTTTTTATCAATAGAATCATATTTAATAAAAATTTATGTGCATCTAAAGTCACATTTCACTTCACAAAAGTCCACGTCTTAGGTATGCCTTGCGCCTCAAGGCTCCAATAAACCTTTGCGCATTGGTGTGCCTTGTGCTTTTTAAAATTATGGGTTCCAGTGTCAGAGTCTTGTCTCAACAATATGATTAGTGCGACTGACAAAAATATCCTGAGGGTCGTATTCGACCCATTCCTAGAGATTAAACTTGTGTCTCTAGAGTTTGATAACTTGTATCTTTGTCATTTGAACTATCATGTTCCTAGTGGATCATACATTTATTTATTGATTAAGTATTAAGACAGAATATTAGGTTATGATTATTGTGATTTTTGAGTTTTTTTTTTTTTGGATTAATTATTTGCTTGGATAAATTTATTTTTCTATTTTAGGTTATTTGATTTTTTATTGTAATCATTAGGCAAATGAAACTTATATACGATGATATCTACTTATTTAAAAATAAGATATGTAATATTGTATGTATTTTTACTACATTAGTTTGCAATATTTTCATGGAGACGTTGAAAGAATAATATATATTTTTTCTCTAAGTTTGATATTTATAATATATATGTATCAATTTAAAAGGTTGTGAAAAGAATATTGTGATATATTTTTATAAAATAATATGTTTATTTTTTAGTAAATATTTAGTCGTGCTTTAATATGATTAAATTTGTGCTCATTGTAAAATTTAATGTTTTTGTTGTTTTTCATTATTATCGTAGTTTCTGTTATCATTGTTCTTTTTTTTATGAGAGCATATAACATATGGGCTGCCAATTTTTTCTACATTTTTTTAGATTTTAGTTTTTAATTATATTCATGAATGGTGTTCATCATTGTAATTTTGAGTGTTAGATTTTTACACTATCAAAGTTAGGGTTCTAAACCCCAAAAATATTGTGTAGAGAGAGGTGAAGTTTTTGTGTCAACACATTATTTATAGTGACGCCAACCCATTGTTGGTGTCAATTTTTACAATGTGTCGAAGTGCAATGTGTTTGCAAAAAATGTAGCGTGTTTTAAAGTGGGATATTGTTTGTGTCAAAAAAGTATGTGTCAAAGTGTAGTGTAGAGTGGTGTGGTGCATATGTTTATTTCGTTTGATGGAAAAAGTAGACATTCTGATTGTTATAATGTAAAGCTCAGATAAAAGATTCAAACGACATTAGCTGTTGAAATTTGAATGTGAGTTTTGAGTTCTGATAAGCTTGGTTGCCCAATAGAGGAATCTTCCAATGATGAAACAAAGTATGTTTGGTTTTTTATTGATTGTTTGTTACAAATTTCCAATGATGAGATAGAGGAAATTGGTCTTCCTCTTGGTTTTGCCTCCAATTAAATGTAAATCCCTGTTGGTCGTATGTGAGATTTGAACTCAGCATCATGTCATGGAATTGGTTCCCAACCACTCTAACAAAGTTTGTGGGGACACTAGCATGACATGCAATGCTGCAAGATGTTATGCGAGCTTGTAACAATAAACCACATCATATAACTATATAGCTTATAATGAGTAAAGTGTTGCTGCAAGCTCACATAAGTTTATTAGATAATTTGATTGAGACTAGAAGATCTTAGAGAACTGCAATAGATCCTCATTATTTTCACTTTTTTTACATGACTAGCTATATAGTTTTTGAAAATATTTCTAGTGGAATTAGATATGACTATGAGAAAGTGATAAAGGGAGCAATTTTATGTGGAGGTGTTAAATGGGTCATGCTAGGTTTGCTAAATCAAGTCGGATCTATACAAGTCCGACACAATCTAGTTTTTGATACAAGCCATGCAGGTGCATGAGCCCTTGATGAGCCTAGGCATGGAGACTACTCAACCCCATGCCTAACCATGACACAAGCTCGTGGCTCATATATTTCTTGTTGAGGCTTGGGTTTGCAACTAATTTGTGATCCGGTAACTCTAGTCATGGCTTGTGCCAAGCACTCGGGCTAAAATCAAAAATATTTAAAAATTTAAAATTATCTTCACTCATTTCACATGAATAGTTACATAGTCTTAAAAAGTATTTCCAATGGAGATATATGTGATTGTGAGAGTGAGATAAAGTGAGCATCTTTTTGTAGAAGTGTCAAATGGGATATGTAGGCATGTCAGTTTAGGCTAGGTCCATCCAAGCCTGACATAACCTAGTTCCTGGCACAAGCCATACCTATCCATGAACTCTTAACTATCCTAGGCTAATGCTAGAGGTGTCACTAGGTCGTGCTAGGCCAGGCCGGCATGACCCAAATTTTGGTGGCTCGGTGATGCTATCGTGCCATGACAAACAATACATAGTTTCTCAAATCGGGTCATGTTGTGCTAGCATGTGACTTAGTGAGGCAGGCTTAACATTACATAATGGCTCGACAAAGGTAATCAGGCATGTTGGATTGTGCTGGGTATGGTTAATGCCTGCTAAACTTAGCATGATAAAGCCCTTGCTCTCCTTGTCTTGCTGTTGTGGCCTGTCCATTGTGTTGTAGACTATGATGTGCAGTGTAGTCTAGTTTGGTCTAGTTTTGACCCTTGCAGCAAGATTGATATCATTGCCACGGCTCATTGTTAGTTTAAAATTTTATTTTTTAATAAATTATTATATCATAGTAATGATATATATAATACAAACAAAATTGTTTACAAATTAAATAAAAACTGCACAAATATTTAAAAAATATATAACAAGAATATCTGAAAATATAAAGAAAATAAAATAAACTTTGAATAACAATACAACTATATAAAAGCAAAAGAAAAAATGTTTCTATCTAATATCTTATATCAGTCTGTATGATTTTGGTCAGCATAGCTCATAGTTTCATAAACTTTATTTTCATGTTCATCTATATCATCATCCAAATATAGTTATTTTATTTTATCTTAAAGACTTATTAGGGAACTTTTTCTTTTAAGTAAAAAATTACTTCAATAATATTTGGTTGTAGTATACTCTTCATTTCTAAAATTATATTTATAGTCACCGAAAAAACAAGACTCTGAAGCTATGCTATATATTAAAAAGGTCAGTACATCATTTGTTATTTTAGATAGTATTGAAAAAGTAAATTTGTATGATTTTCATTAATTTAATATCTAAATTTTTAATCACATTATGTGATAAGATTGAGTAGTAATCGGTATCTAAATATCTTGACAACTTATTTTTATTCGATAGATTTTTCCATCATTTTATTTGTCCTTCGATAATTGAATCATAAAAGCATCACATTTGAATATGATGTTAATATTTGTACACGAAAGTTTATTAAAATTAGCATATTTATTATTATAATATTTAAATATATTATCTAATTATTTGTATATCTTATTATTTAGTTTTTGTGGTTGATTTATGTAATTAGATATGTATTTTATAATATTTTTTATTTATTTTATCTTAACTCAAGGATTCATATAAGAAATTAAATAATAAAGAAATAAAATGAATGATTAATATTTTAAATATTTTTTTTATCCCATTAGTTATGATAATAAAATTTGAGTATGTTTTATATTTGTTAAATATGCTATTAATATTTTATATACACCTAAGAGTAATGTATGTGGTGAGAGTCTACACAGTTGAATACATGTTTTTTATATAATAAAAAATCTTAAGATATTTTATAAATGAGTTTTTTATCTCATGGTTTGATTGATCAATTATTATTTTTTTATTTTTACTATTAAATAGTCAGATATATGTTAGTAGTCAACATATAAATTCAACATCAGCTATGTCTAATTCTAATTGTGTCCAACATGCAATTTGAATTTTTTGTTCTTAGTCTTGTTGACTTACACAGAGTGTGAAACTTTTGTTGTCAATAAAATCTCTAATATATTTTAGTAAATTTTTTATATATTTTAATAGGGAGAAAATTATTTTTATTTTTACTTCTATTAAACTAAATATATGACATATACATAATATAAAATATCTTACATATAGACTTATATGTAATGATTTTCATAAATATATTTATTATCACACTATTATTTGAATCATTATTAATTATTATGCTAAAAATTTTATTTTGAATCATTTACTCATTATATATCTTTAACTAGCACTCAAAAATAGTAGGTTAGCATGAGGATAGAAATCTCATGAAATCATAATATTTTTTATATAGTTCTCACTTAGAATCAACAAGTAGAAAGTGATACATACGAATGCCTTTGTATCGTGATTAGTCTAAATATCAAATATCATGATAACACTCTACTTTGTGGTACAAGCTGGTTTTTTATTTATTATTTTTCTACTTTAAAATTTTTTATTGTCATTTCTACTAGTTGACCTAGAGATCTTATGATAAGTGAGTTTAATGTATTTGTGCATAAGATATAGTCTAGGAATTCAAAAAATTTAATTGGAAAAGTTATGCTAGTGATGAATTTTGTAATGTCTTTCCTTACATACTCATAGCAGTGAATGAAAGGGGTTATTGAAGTTGAAGTTAATCAAACTTTAAAGATCTTATCGTTAAGTTGAGTTTGTATGAGATTCAATATAACATAATTTTTGATGTATTATTTGACATGTCAAATAAACTGTACAATATTTTTAGTATTCCTACTAATATATATTTTTTATGATATATACATTGGATCAAATCTTTTTTTTTTATTTTTAATTATTTTTAAAATATATTTGTTTTACTAATATTCATAAATTATTAGGTTTTTAGGTGTTGCATCCATGATTGGCCTATGACTGGAAGATATTTTAGTCTTGGATATTTCAATTGAGTTGTTATTGTTATTAATTATAGGTGTCAAACGGGCTGTGCCGAGCTGATATGACTTATGTTTTTTAGGCTGGAATGTGTCCGCATGCCGTGCCTAGCACGACACGGTTCACTGGAGGGTAGACCCGATATGACATACCGTTTGTAATCAGCCTGATTTTGGGCCTGTTCGTGCTAGGATTTGGGGATACAGGCACTCCAGGTGACCCGCTCGGCTAGTTGCATCGCTAGTTGGGCGTCGCCCTTCATTGCGTGTCATTCCTACGTGCTAGTCATTCGGGTCCTCCCTGGCATGAGGCATGACACGTGGGCCGATTACCTTCGCCACAGTTGAACCGGGCTAAGCTATATGTTGGGCCTGGGCCGCTCGGCCCGATTGACACATATATTATTAATGTTTATGTTTATTTTATTTTCATAATATTAATTATTTTTTATATCTATTTTTTTTAATTTAGATTTTAATGAATTTTACGTATACATTGGTTTAATGTGTACATTGAACTAATGTACCAGCAAGCATCAAATCTACAAATTTTAATACACAATCGCCTTGTGTCAACTAGAAAAAAGACTTGCCCATCAATGTAATAATTTATATTTTAGAAATTTTAAATTATAAAAATAAAAGAAAAATAATTTAACTAAAAAAATATGATTGACTTTTGATATTTTGAAAAATTAGAAAAATAAAGAGGGAAGATTATAATTTTGTTGTGAAATTTTGAAAATGTTAACATAATATTTATAGAAAATTTTTAATATTATAAAAATATTTTTATATTTTTTTTAATTATTTTAATGGCAAAAATTCAATATTTGTTGGATTTTTGCCTCCAAACCATTGAAAGAAAGTCAATGACTAATAGATTGAGTGAGTTTTATATTTAATTAATATTTTTAATTATTAAATGTTATCGAAGCAACATGATAGTGAGTTATCATTGTCCTGTTAACAACGAAGGAAGGCATTTGTTTAACAATATTTGTATTTTTTTAAATGTGGCATGGGCCATGGGCTAGCGCAAGGCATGTCCAACCATGACCCTTGAGCATGCCATGTTGGTCCGTCATGACATTTCATGTTATGCCTCGGGTTGGACTCGGGCTTCTCAGCCTAGTTGATATTTCTAGCTCGGACACAACATGATCCCATGAATAGTCATGATAAGAATTTGTGGCTTGTTCTTGTCTTATTGAGGCCTAGGTTATGGTTACCATTGTGGTCTAGTGACCTTGGTGCTTGGCTAGTCGGAGCTTGGGCTTGGTGTAGAACCAAAAATATTTAAAAATTAAAATTTTAAAAAAGGAAAAAATACATTTAAATTGTACTATATTTAATGCAATAATTTTTATTGTAAATAAAAAAACTAGGTACAATAAATTTGAATATGAAATAAAATGAAAAAAATACAACATAAGAATTTAATTTTGTTAACATTTACAAATTATACTTATGAATCACAATCTATTTGATCATAATCTTGTATGTTTAATTTTTTAAAATTATTTTGAAATTAATCAATTGGAATTCAAAGTTTTATTTGTGTGTTATCTTAATTCTTTTTATATGTTGTTGCTCTTGGTTTATTTAGTGCTAGATTTGTCTTTATGCTATCAATTATTCTCAACAATGGGGAAAAGTAGATTTTAATATTGTAAATAATATTAAATAAATTAATAGATCACATATTATTTTAAATAATAATAAAAATATAGATTCATAAGAGTTTTATTAATTTAATATGTTTATTTTTAAAATTAATTAAAGATATATATATGAATATTAATCAATGTTTAATTATTTTAAATGTTTAATGCTCACAATGAAAGAAAAATTCATATTTGAATATGATTTTAATCATGATACTTGAAACTATCCTATCATATTTATTTTTATAATATTGATATAAGTTATTTATTTATTTGTATATTTTATTATTTTGTTCTTAAGGATGTTTTATACATTAACTCGGATTCATATAAATGATTAAATAATAAAGTAATGTAATAATCGACAATGATTGTAAATTTATATATATTTTATTTATATTACTATTGTACTAAAATATTAATATTTCATATAGTATTGAAACACATGACTTATATAATATTTTACTTATGTACAATGTAAGATGTATGTATGTATACAGATAAATAAATATTCGCCTTATCATAATTTTTTTTTAAATTTCAAAAATAAATAGCTTTCCTTTCTATCATATTAAGATATCATTCATTCTACTATTAATGAAATTGGATAGACTATATTGATAAATAATATAAGATTTAAAATTTATTTATATTCAATTCTAAAAATATCAAATAACAAGATGAAATTTTTATTTTTTTAGCCCTATTGACTAATATAAATTATGAAATTTTTATAATTTATAATATATGCTAATAAATTTTTGTAGAAGTCTGAATGATTTCTTAGGAGTGAGATTAATATTAATTTGACTTGTATTATACAATTTATAATGTAACACGTGCAAATGATATGAAAATTTTTAGTTAGTGGTATTTATTTTTAATTTGTATAAATAAATTTATTATCACATTATTATTCATAGTGTTATTAAAGTTGAAATTAAATATTTTATTTACAATTTTATTCTTCTCTAAAAATAGATGTGGCAAATAGATTGACATTAACACTACTTGTAAAAATTGGGATTGGTATGTTAATGCATACAAAAAACAAGTTTGGAGGTGAAGTGGACCAACATGACATGACATGGCACGATGAGCTGGCCCACCCAAACTGGATTTGCTGGGTACCCCTGGAAAATGGGTTATGCCTCAAGGCAGCGTGAAACTTGAGTTCATCGCATGAATTTAAAGCACCATTTTTTTATAAAAAGGCCATGGGTCAGGTTGGTCATATGGGCAGATTGCTTGCACTCATCTTGGACCATGTTTTTTTTGTGTGTTGAGCTAGCATGACCAATAACTTTTTGCATTCACCAAGCCATTGACTCATTCTAGATGTGGCTCGTGCCTCAATTTATCTTGATTTGGGTCCATTGTAGACCTAACCCAGCATGATCTGATTCTGCCCAGTTTGCTTAGTGGGTCACCTAACTCATTTTTGGGCTACCTCAAAAATGAGTCACCCATCTTCTAAATTGTGTCATGTCCGGCAAACATGGTGGCCAAGCTAGGTGTGAAAAAATGGTTTGCACAAAAGTAGTCCATGTCAGCTCAACATGCTTGTTTATTACCTTTATTAAAATTTAATGATCAACACTCATATATTAACGAATCATTATGATATTAAAATATTAATTGAAGTATTAATTATTTGTTTTTTAATGTTCAATTTGAATCAATATAATGGACTGTAACACATGTAAATAAACTGTTATTTTCATTAATTTATATATCTAATATCACCAACATAACACTACTATAATATATATGATTTGTAATTACTAATTATTTATTAAATTTAAAATATTTTATAATATTATTTAGACAAGTCAACCTAAAAATTTTATAATTTGTTGGCTGAACATATTTTTGTATTAAATATACTAATCTAGGATTTTTCATAAAATTTAGTGCAAGTTTCATTCTAACTATCAATCTATCACTATTATTACAAATTCATTGTTGTAAGTAAAAGGAGTTACTAAAGTTGAAATTAATTCAATTTTAGTGATGTTAAGATAGAATTGTTAAAATATCATATTTTTTTGTATATTATTTAACGTGTCTTATAAGTTGTTCAATGTGTTATGCTTAGTTTTTTTAGTTGCATCAAATGACATGCGAGACAAACTAGATGATATTAGAGTTTTTAAATTTAAATTCTTAAAAACATTTAATTTAATTTCATTATTTCTACTAGATTTATTTAAATATTTAAAAAATATTAATACTAATCTAATTTTTTTATTTCAAAAGGAAAAGTAGAA
The DNA here is from genome assembly GCA_029783825.1 of Sapria himalayana. Lineage (NCBI taxonomy): Eukaryota > Viridiplantae > Streptophyta > Magnoliopsida > Malpighiales > Rafflesiaceae > Sapria > Sapria himalayana. Next base: position 1,821,183 of record JAREIK010001435.1, read on the forward strand.
AAATTATCTTAGTCTATTAAATAAAAATGAAAAATATTTAGAACTTACCAACCATATAGTCCACAATTGACGCACTCAATTATTGTCATGTAGCACAATATTTCAGTTGATGTGAAATTTAAAATTAACAAAATATTCAGCATAATTTTAGATTTTAGAAAGGGACTAGAAATATATATTAAAATAAATTTCAAGTTTATTATATTCATATTTGAAAAGTTTTAGTTTATAAATTTTAGTTTTTTTTTTAAATTTGACTATTGAAAATTAATTAACCATTGAATTCTTTATAACCATTTGGAATAGTCTGAAAACAACAAGAATGTCATTGCTTCAAAAAATAATGGGTTTGGCCATATGGGTGTGCATGTTAACATGTTCTTGTGCTATGATTGTATTTTTGTGGTCCATCCTTGATGTCGCTTTGGGCTGCTTAACATGTTCTTGCTTTTAGCTTCTTGGCACAATGCTATTATATCATCCTTTTGACAATTTTGTAGATTTTTATAGCTAGATTTTTAGTGATCATATTTTTCCATTTATATTGGAGATCTATCATTGGATATTTAATATCTAATTGGGAGGGGCATGCAAAGATCTAGAGAAGAGACATCCTACCCAAAATATATTAGAGACAAGGGGAGTATTAGTCATAGGATTGGAAAATACATGAGATTCACAATGGATTGCACACATTCTATGAGGAGTGTGCATATCATAAAGAGTTGTGAGGGTTATTTCTAGCGAATAAATGAAGATCACTATATGTTGGTGAGGAAGATACACTAGCAATTAGAGTCATTCAAGGGTTGTCATAGGGAGATAATTTAGTATATTTCTCATGTTCTATTTTTTCTTTTATACTTAAATAATTTTTTTTTCTGTGTTTTGTTAAATATTTTAACTTTGCTATTATTTTTTTTTCTTGTTGGCCTTGTTTTGTAGGATCAGAAAATTTAAAGGATGGTTTTTTTTTTGAAGTTTGAGCAAAATATAGTATATATTTTTTCATTTATAATTAGGTAGCTTATTAGGTACTTGAGTATTATTGATTGATTATTTTTTTATTTTTGATATAATTATCTATTTGTAGCTAAGTTGAGAATTATATATATACATATAAGATTGAGATGCTTGATTTATATATGAAAACATGCTAGATTTTTTTAATTTGCTTGATAGACTTATGTGAATACAAACTCATTCAATATGATTCACTTAGATTTTTGGTTACATAATAGAGTTGAAATATGTGATATTATATTTTAGTTCTTAGATTTTTTAATCTAGTAGTTATTTTAAAACAATATATAAAAATGGAATTAATAACAATATAAAAAAATATTAGAAGTAACAATGCCTTAAGATATATGTTTGATAATTTTAATACTTATTGTATTAATTATAGAATCTAAATCAAATTTGCTATGCTAGCATATTTCTATAAATTGAGATTATGGAAAGAAAAATAGATATTATGATTAAGACATTAGGATATTTTTTTTTTTTGATAGAAATGTTATAAAATGATTTTGTGATGATATGAATTTAGTTGTAAATTACTTGATCAATTAAATATTTGTTATGTTCTTTATTATTGTGTTATTTTAAATTTTTTATTATGGAGATAAATTATTTAGTTTTTCTCCCAAAATTTTTAGGAGATCTTGATTTGTTAATGATATCTCTCAATAATATGACACCCAAGGTGATAAAATATATCCTTACTGGTTACTTTAGTTCTCAAAAGAGGTACAAATATTATTCACATGAAATTGATTAAGTTTTGAGTAATATTAAAGTTATTTTTTTAGTAGGATTTATTTTTTAATGAGTCTAAGTAGTTTACTTATTTAACATATGAATTATACTTATAATCTTATTGTCTAGGTGTTGTTGTAGTCATGTCTTTTTTATTTCTTTATCTCTTTTATCATTCTTATGATTCTGCTAAAATATATGGATCTCTTTTTGAGGTATATATTTTATTATTTGTTATGAGGAATTTCACGTAGGTACTTTATAGATGAATAATATATTAGTTAGACATGAATATTATTATTTTTATAGTGATCTAGAGGAGAAGCTATATATGGAATAATCATTTGGTTTTTAAGACTAGATAGATATTTTTTTGTGGAATGTCTTATGTGTTCTAAAGCAATTTTCAAGAGCTAGATATGTTATTTATTTTCACTATTATTTATTTGGGCTGCATAAGTTTGTTATAGATGATTTCTTATTTTTTTAGAGAAATTTAACTGATAAACTTATTTTCTTGATCATATTTGTGAATGATATTTTGATTATGGATAATGATGAGTTAAGAATTGCAAACTCATAGAATTTTGTCACAATTATGAATATAAAGGGGCTTACATATTTTCTTGGGATTGAGGTGATATATGATCATATTTTCTTTATTCATATTTTTTTTATATATGATTGTAGTTGTTGTTATGTTGTAGATGAACAATGCCTAGTTTATTGAGGTAGATATTGATCTTTCTTTTGATTATGGGTCTTTCAGTTGATTCGATGATATTTATGAAAATTATAGTAAAAATTAATTATTTTGATTATTATCATATGATATATAACATGTATAATTAATATAAATTTAATTCTTTCATATTTTTTTATAATATATTAATTTTGACATATTTTTTTGTTTATTTTGATATATAAAGAAATCCTCAGGGTTTAATATTATATTTGGTAATAGTGAGCATTTCAATTAGTTTTAATACTTAGATTATAATTGGGCACAAACTTGCACACTAACGAGATTAATTGTGAGTTATATTATTTTTTTAAAGATGTCCTTATGTGTTGGAAAAGTAAAAGATAAATGATAATTTGTAACCTCAATGCAAATATATAATATGATGATCATAATTCTTTGAGAGATTATTTGAAATAGTCATATATTTGAGAAAATCAAGTTTTCAATCACTTATAATTTTATTTTATGATAGTTAGATACCATGATATATAATTTCTAACAACTATTAGATTTTTGTCTAAATAAATACATAAAAAATTTTTAAAAATATAATTTTAATTAAATTTTTTTTTTAAATAGGAAATTGATGTTTGTATTTTTTCATACTTAAATTGTAATTTATTTATTTTTTTTAATTTATTAGATTACTCAATTTTTCTAATTAGTAGTCTTTGAGAAATATTATTATTTGTATTATTTTTATATTTATTATAATATTATATTAAATATAATCATGAAAATTAATATTAGTGGGTAATTCTTGTGGTTGTAGACTTGTTATTTCTTAGCTTCGAATTTGGGTGAGTTTGGTGTGAATTTTTTCAAAGTACATAATTTTAGAATTACAAAAATAAATCTTTTTTTTCCTCAATTATTTTAAAATTTTAAAAATGAAAAATATTAATTAATATTATGCAATTGAGATAGACATTGATTTAAATTAAGACGACCTAACCGAAAGCTGAGACTTACTTATCTCCTAGTCATATGTTGATCTTGGTCCCGACATATAAAAAACATATAAATAAACAAACATATTTAATATGGATTCATTTTAAGTTCATTAAGAATAAAAATTTAAATGATGCCAAAGAAGATTTTTTATTATATATATATTTTAAAAAATAGATAATTATAAGGGTACTGGTGAGACCAGACACCTTAGGGAATAAGTTGAGCAATATATTAAAAAAATATAATATATTGAATCACATATAAACCCATCTAAGTGATATGATTGTTAAATTTGAATTAATTTTAAATTTTATGTGACCTTTATTTATTATTATGAGTTTGTGAGTGAATATATAATTAGATTTATTGCTAGCATGTGTATTATGTTTAGATTTTTGGAAAATCTGAGATTGATTTATTTAATTCAAAAATAATTAACTTGCATATCATAGAATTTCTAAGACAATTAGTAAGAATAATATAATAAACATTATAAAATAAAAAAATAATTAATAATTAACAAACTTAAATCACAAAGTGAAATGGTATTGATGATGGTCTGCATTTCTACTATGATGACAAAATATTTGCATATATCACCATCTAATTTGTTGATTTTAATTGAAAACTAAATAATAGAATATAATGATTTGTGAGATTTTTTATCCTTATTATAATTTTGGTATATGTGAGTATCTGTCGAAGATCTTTAGCAAATATGGAATATAAAATAAAATATTTAGTATAATAGTTAGTAGTACTTCAAATAATTGTGTGATAATAAATGTTATTGTGAGAATCATCATAGTTAGTTTCTTAGTTGATATTTTTTTATATTATGCGTGTCCTATAATAAACATAATAGTGTGAGTTGCCTAAATTATCTCTCTTATTAGAAACCATACGTAATCTATTAAAAGAGATTAAAATATCTAGCAAATTATAATATTTTTATATGATATATAAGTTAATTAGCCAAAAAAAAAAAGAAATTCAAAATGAATATCAAAAAATGTTGTAATTTTATATATCTAATAATAGATTCATGTGTTAGATATTAACATGTGATATTTAATTATGATAATAATAAAATTGATAAAATAAGAATTAATAAATTATATTAGATATAAAATTTTTATTTCTAGCATTTATCAAAATTTGTTATGATATGATAAATATGCGTTTGTATTTACATGCATATATAATATGAGTAGTTTTTTAACTAATAAAGAGAATAATTATATTTTAGTAACATGATTTTTGAGATAAAAATAATTAAATTATTATTTTTTCTATTTATGCTTTATTACTTAGTTGCTTGTATGGATTATCAGATTAAAGTCTAAGGAACATAAAATACTATTAAATATATATCTATTTTTATTAAAATAATTATAAGAATCATATAATAATATTTACGAATAGTTAAATAATGTATTTAAATATTATGAAAATAAATATAATAATTTTATCATACCTCCAAATATCAAGATTAATATCATATTAAGAAATGATAATTTTATTATATGATCAGCCAAAAACAAACGATGGGAGGTATGATGTTCATTGAAGGCACAATCTTTAGAAAAAATTGTAATAGTTTGAGAAAATATATTAAGCAAAAAATAATTACTTATAATGTAATTGTTGAATTTTAGAAAACAACATTTGAATGTGAAGTGTAAATAAGAGTTGTGAAACTGTAATATTTGGACGAGAAGTATTCGTTGTTATGTTATCATGTAGAAATTTTATTTATTTCTTTCCTACAAGGGCAACAATAATGGACAATGTGTGAGGATCCTTGAATGATTCTAATAATTGATCTTTTTTCTATCAATGTGTTTTATTCTAAGATTCTCTTTCTTCTATCTTTATCATTATTGAAACTCTTTTTGTCTCAAAGGTGTCTATGTAAGAAGTCTTTCCTTAGGTTTATGTCTTATTTGATGATTGATCTTTGATATAGATGGAAATAAATGACTACTATAATATCATTCTAAGAAGTTGATATCTCTATCTCACTCTTAAAATCATATTTAACTCCACTTGAAATATATCTAAAAATTATGTAGTTATTTGTGTGAAATGAGTGAAATAAATGGTGATTTTTTGTGGTCCTCGAAGCTTAGTTCCAATCCCATTAGCTAATAGTAGTTTTGGATGAAAATATTAGATGTTGTGAGCTCTTATTATATTTTGTATGTCACCGTCATGTAAGAAGTAAATATAGATGATAGATTGATCTTAATGGATTCTTAGATGATAATCAATAGTTGTGAATTAATTAATAAAGTCTCTTTTGTCTGATCACTAATAGGTTCCTGGGTCATGTAGTCAAATTTCTAGCGCTTGAAAAATTACATTTGACTCTAGAAGCTCACTACGTGTAATTTCATTGCCCGATCTTTCACATAGTAATGATTAGAATGCTTGTTTTCTCAATCAATGAAATAAAATATGTATTGCACTATATTGCACTTACATACTGCACTTTTTTCTTGCACATTCATCACTATACGTTTCACTACTACATTTACACTGCACACTCGATTAGCATCAACATTGATTTGTTGTCATGACACTCTGCACAACTTGCATGTACACTGCTTACACTGCACCACCAGAATATAGGGAAAAAAACCCCCTTTTTCACCATGTTTATTTCCTTCTTCAGAAATATGTAGCCCAGAGATAGCATCTTCTCTAAATCACTTGCTCAATCTTGATTCTTTCACATTGATGTTGATTTGTCAGGTTAGGTTCCATCCTCGGCACCCTAATATCGTTGCCAGTGGGAGCTTGGATTTTGAAGTGCGATTATGGGATGCAAACTCTGCAGAGTGCATAGGATCTCGTGATTTCTGTAATTTCTTCTTGGAATCATACTTTCGGTATTTGTATAACTGTATTTGCATTTCCCAAGTAATTTAAGTGCATGTCTAAATTATCTTATTTTTCCTGGGAATTGCCTTCTCTTTACAGATCGTCCGATTGCTTCTATTGCTTTCCATGCTGGTGGGGAGCTACTGGCAGTTGCCTCGGGGCACAAGGTATGTCACACCCTTGGCTGAACTTGCTCAATACATTCTCTCCTATCTCACCCTATTTGGTAGTTTGACATTAATGAAAGTGAATGATATTTCAGTTGTATATATGGCACTACAATAAGAGAGATGAAGGTTCCTCACCATTTACTATATTAAAGACTAGGCGTTCACTAAGAGCAGTGCATTTTCACCCTCTGGCAGCTCCTTTTCTTTTGACCGCTGAGGTGAACGAGCAATCTTTACTCCTCTTATTGTCTGTGTTGATCTAAATTTAAAGTATTGGACTGTCATGCAGGTCAATGATCTTGACTCTACAGATTCCTCAATTACATTGGCAACCACTCCGGGATACATGAGATATGCTCCTCCTGGTTTGGTCACCGATCTTCAGTCCAGTGACCGTGTTTGTTTGGCTGCTGGACTACCTTCCATGCCTTTTCCATTCTTTGTTGCCCCTTCTTCTTTAGATGATAATAGAATAGATTCCACTGAATTTGTTGGTTCGACTATGATGTGGGCGGAGGCTTCTTCTGCATTCAGGATCCCAAATAATGTGCATACAACAAGCACGTATGATACCTTGGTGCCTTCCTGGGACACATATCCTGGAGTTCCTTTTGTCCCATATCATAATGCTACGCATGGAGGGATGTCTAGCAATCTGTTTCCTGCCCAATTAGAAAGTGGTGTTGTAGGACCTGCAGCAGGCACAATGGAAGCAAATGAAAATTTTCATGTCGGGGGAAACCAACAGCTGTTATCTTCTGCCTCGAACACTTCAGGCGGTATGCTAAGTATTGCCCCTGGGCATATTTCAGTTTGGCATAGACCATCAGCAACAGCACAACTTCACCAGTTCTTGCCTTCAAGGGATCAAACTTGGTGGGAGTTTCCTTTTTTGCAGGGATGGCTACTGGGGCAAAATCAAGCCAGTGTTCCCTCGGCATTTGCTATTGATGATGGTGAGCACCAGTTTCAGTATGCTGGAACTGCTTTGCCACCATATGTGACATCTCACGCTGTGGAAGCTCCTGTTCCTTTTGTATCAATGTCTGGCAGCACTGCCATGTTTAGATCTAGCTTTGCACAGCCAGTGCCACGCTCTAACTTCTTGATGCCACAATCTGTTGAAAACATAGCGCTACCACTTGCTGTGCAGCATGAGAATGTCGATACTCAACCTTTCTTCAGTAGACTTCAATCTGAAATTGCCACTTCATTTTCAGCTGCAACCCCTGCTGAATTGCCGTGCACAGTAAAGCTGAGTCTGTGGTCACATAGCACAGAGCATACTAGCAAACCTCTTTCTGCTGAGAGTTGCCGTTTATCCATACCACATGCTGTCCTTTGCAGGTCTGCAGGAGGTCATGCTGTCTTAAAAAAATGCATTTGCAAATATATTTTAATTGTCCAGCTATACATTGCAGCTAGTGATTTATTGTGTTTTACCTTGTCTGCCACCGTGATGTGATTGTGTTTGCAGTGAAATGGGGGCCCATTTCTCACCTTGTGGACGATACTTAGCTGCGTGTGTTGCTTGCTTGCTTCCTCATCAGGAAGCTGTTCCAGGGTTTCAAGGACCTGTTTTTATGGATGGTCCTGCTGCGAGTTCACCTAATCGACATCCAGTGTCAGCACGCCAAGTTATGTATGAGCTCCGGATATATTCCATCGAGGAGGCAACGTAAAATCTTCTGTAACTGATGTTTTGTTTCTGTCTGTTCATTCTAATTGCTTTGCTGAACTATAAATAATCTGTCAAATGTATACAGCTTTGGTTCGGTGCTTGTATCACGGGCCATTAGGGCTGCTCATTGTCTGACCTCAATCCAGGTATATCCGCATATGTAGCCTTTACTGAATAAATGCTTAGTGTCGGTCTGATTGAGTTGAGTTATTTTTATGTTTGTGAATGCAGTTTTCGCCCACTTCTGAGCATATATTGCTGGCATATGGTCGACGCCATGGTTCCCTTTTTAAAAGCATTGTTATTGATGAGAGAGGTGTATTACCTGATTATACAATTCTTGAGGTGGAATTTCATATTCTTGAATGTCTTCATGCATGTTTTGCTGGCATTCACTATCCACTTCATGCCATGGCTTGGCCCATCCTTATGGCCCACAATAAATGGTCCGAAATTTCTCCAGGCCCAGCTTTTTTTAACTGGGTCAGGTTCGATTTAGGTTGGCTAAATGGCCATCCATCAAATTATGAAGACTAGTACTCATATGTGAACAAAGCAGAAAACATTGGAGCACCATTAAATTACAGTACTCATGCTAGAAATTGAAATATATTACCTTTCAAATATATTTCTCCATACTATCTACAAGTTCTTGTATTGATGTACTTAAACATTTTATTTGGGAAGGAAAGAAGCTTGCAGAAGCTTTAACTTGACATTTGTAACAATATTTGTATTCTGATTTATAGAACTCACTCATGCTTTGGTAAGAGAATTTCCTTGGATCTTATTTTTGTAATAATTTTTTTTATATGTTTTACTTGCTAATAAAATATTGAATTAAGAGTAATAAGTTTTGCTATTTGATTATTATGATGGAGATTCATTGATTAATAAAATTGAGAATTATCAGTGCATGATATCTTTATCTAGATTTTATAAGAGATAATGCTGATTCAGAAAAATATAAAAATTTATGATTGACATCATAATTGTGTAACCTAAAGTCAAACTTGAAATATTTATACTCTATGAAAGAAATTCTAAGACCTCAAGTATTTTTTATAATATAGAAAAGGATACAAAAAATAGTATCTATATGAATATATCAGTGAAAATATACAAAATAGTTAATTATATTAATAATATGTGCAATATTTGGATTAATAATCATCAAGTATTTGTTAATTTATTATTTAAATTATATATATATATATATATATATATATATATATATATATATATATATATATTAAATCAAACAAGAAAGGAAATTATATTTAAAGAAAAAAGTTGTTTTCAAATTAATAGGATTTTAAACTATAGTACAACTCAAAATAACATCTCTACTTTAATTTAATATATGTCTATTAAAGCCAATCGTTTTTTAAGAGTATGTTACTCTAATCTTTTGAAAATATTTTTGTTATTAAGAAAAAAATATATGCTTGAGTTGAGATTGAGAAATTCCAAAATCATTATGACAAATAATAATAATATAATTAACATGAGCATCATCTAAAATAAATTATCATATGAACTTTTTGTGTAATTGCATAAAATTTTATATATCAAATCTTATTAAAATTATAAAATTAAAAATATTTGGTCAAAAATGATATTAGTATAAGTTATCACTTGAAAAGTCTTTATTTTATATGCTTGTATTTGATGTTATGCGTAGTGTGATGAAAAATACTTTCATCTAATGGTGGTAGGTACTCGGTTTGAGATTTATCAAATATAATTTTTTTTATTTTTATAGATAAGGTTGTCGAGATATTAATTTCTCATAGGCAACACACTAAGCGAGAGCATTGTGAATTTAGTATGACATCTATCATATGAACGTTTTCTTGTTTTAAAACATTATTTAGGTGATACTAATGAATTAATCTTACATGACAAGTTGCCATGGAAAATATGTTTTATCTTATTAATCATGATAATCTGATATACTTAAATAAGAAAATCCAGTGGCTGTCACTATTTTTTACCGATAGAAGAACTATATCATGATAATTTATTTTGTATTTATCTTATCACTCATGGATTGAATCCATCTTAATTGAGATGGTGCCTCAAAAAAACCTTGATAAACTAAAATAATAAAGTGAAGAAAAAAGCATTATATGAATCAATGTAACACTGAAATAAGCAGATAGATAATGCTTTACATCAGCTTCTGTTAGAGAATGATCAAAAAGTCATCTTTAGTCTCTAATTGGATTAATTGATTTCAAAGAATAATTTAGAGGGGCCTAGTGACGACTTGCATGGCATGGGTAACACTTAATAGTCTCAATGCTGAGAACTCCACTCTCACTTGTACTACTCTTGGTTGAATAAGAAGATATTGATGTCTCATTGTGAAGATGTTGCATTCTTATTAGTTTTTGACTTTGTCCTGCGAGGCTGTTGAAGTGAGTAAGACTTAAGAGCTGTTGTATTAGGAGAATGATCACTAGAGCTTTTAGGATGTTTAATTCATATAACTTTCTTATGTAAACATACTCTTCTGCTATGAATTGAACAATGAGAAATATAAATTCTAGCCTCTGACTATTCTCAATTAAAAATTGGTAGTTTTGGGTTTTTTAATAAGGTTTTTCTTTCTCTTGATATTTGTTGAACCCTAAGTTCTAGAAGGTGTAATAGTTCATTTTTACCTTTCAGGTTTACAGAGTTTCTGACATGGAACTTGTGAGAGTGCTTCTTAGTGCAGAAGATGAGGTTAATGTTGCCTGCTATCATCCTTTTGCTGGAGGTGGGCTTGTTTATGGGACCAAGGTAAACATTTTCTAAGAAATTATAATTGTTTTTCTATCTTCATTCATAAAAAGAGCAATTGGCTTCTGTAAAGTGTAGGAAGGAAAACTTTGCCTTCTCCAATGTGATCCTCATGGTGTGAATATCATGGTACCAAATACTATTTTTCGTGATAACAGCTTTTCAGAGGTAATAACCAACCTGGTTTGTTCCTCTTCTACGTTGATAAACACTAACATATGCTTTGATTCCATGCAATCTATGAAAAATCTAAAAAGTACATATAGAACTAAGATAAAATTGGATAATTGATTCTATTAGGAATTCACGTAGATAATAGAATCAAAAAATGGGAGTGTGGTTTACTTTTGAAAATTATAATATGGTGATTTTTTTTTTGTAAAATATGAACTGTATCTTATGCAGGCAAATGTGAGTTGAAATATTATTTGTTTGTAATGTTAGCACATAAATGATACAAAGCATCCAGAATAAGTACTTGATGGAATATACTAGGTGATATTAGTTAATGATCTAACACTACTCTGTTATCATAAAAAAAGCTGATGGGTTGGTGGAATTTTCATTACTAGTATAAACTTTTGAGATATATAAATGGGAAGAGTGAATGAGAGAGAGAGAGTGAGAGAGAGAGCGAGAGTGTGAGAGTGTTTGCAAGAGTGAGTGTGCGCATGTGAGAGTGCGTGCGTGATCGTGTGCGTGTGTGATAGCGCCTGTGTGAGAGAGAGTGGGGGTGTGGGGGGGGGGGGGAGGGTAAATATAGATTATAAAAATGTATATTTTTTTAAAAATCTTTTTTTTAATTTTCTTTTAAAATTTTTTGATAATCAAGGTGGCGGAATCATGATAGTCGTCTGATTCCGCCCTTAGCTGTTGGTTTTGACTTTCAGGACTTGGGTGTGGACTTTGGAGAATGAAATCCACACTCGGGGCCAAAAATTGGTCTGAGATCTGAGTTTGGCTTGAGATTCGGGTCTAGTTCGGACTACAAAGTCCAAAAATCAGCCTGAGATCCATGTCTGGCCATCTGGGGCCAGTGGGTGGGGTATGGTTTGGGTTGTGCTGATGAATCGTGCCTTTGGGGCACAATATTGTTCTGTGTCTGGCTTGACACAAGGCACAGGTTACTTCGACACGGCATGAACCGTGCCTCAAGCCAGCCCGGCATGGGCCCAGACATGGTTCTGGACCATGCTAGGTTAGGCACTGCTGAGTTGGGCCGTGCCTCAGGCCAGGCCCGGGCTGCATGCCCGTTTGACCCCTCTAGATAAATATCATATGTAGAGATGATATTTTTTTTTTATTTAGTTAGCAAGAAGTAAACGACAATGTAATCCATAAAATAGGAGTAAGTTATCTTGGTATTTAAATATTGATTATTATTCAAAATCAATCACACGATGATATTAAAAATTTAATTATATTATATCGGTGAATATTATATGAATCTATCTTTTGTATGATATATGATATATGATCTACTAATTTTTTTGGTATCTAACATAATATTGAAATTATGTTTTTTTTTTAAATATTTGTGAATACTATTTCAGAAATGAGATTTTGACAGTGATCAAATATTATGTGTACTTTTATATTTAATAAATTTGGAAAGTTTAGAGATGTATATTCACGATGACTCATATCATATTACAACATTGAAGATATCAATGCTATCATTATCTTGTGATTCATATGTGATAATCATGATCTACTCCATATTATTGACATATACTAATTTTGATTTGTAATTATCATCATCAATGTCATTGGCATTGTGCTGCTGGTTGATTGGCACTAGTTTGAGCCATTTGGCTAGTGGCTAGTGGTCGTGCCATGTCGGTCCTGAGCATACCCGGCATGCCTGGTTCATTTAGGGTGTGTCATTGGGCTGTGTTGGGGCTGGGATTATGCTGACTAAAATTTTGGCTATGCTAGCATTACATGATATGACATGACTCATTTGATACATCTACCATTTGGATTTACTATTCATAGGAACATAGGCATGATGAGTTGTAGATTATGAAAATGTATTTTTTGGCCTAAAATAATTTTCTCGGATACTCAAAAGACAAGATATGATATTATTGGGAAAAATATGTTTTGAATATTTCATTAGGTATAGATATGTCTAGTTGTGTACTTAATACCTCACAACTTGATATGTGTGTATATTTTTTTGTATATATAAGTTCATTAATTGATTTAATGTGATAGAGGATGATTTTATGAAAATTAAATTATTTAATTATAGCTAGATTGTATATTATCTATGTTGTCACTATTATTAGTTATTTTTTAGAGTTTACCAGACATATTCATATGAATGTAGTGGTTAATGTTGGCATACTTGGGTATTTGAAAAAAAATCTAGAAAATGAGATTATATTTAGAGATCATGAGCATAATCAAATAAAGATATATTCAGATTTTAGATGAACTCTTATAATTATTAAAATAAGATTTATCATAAATTTTTATATTTTTTTATAGGTAATGTTGCATCAAGAGGCAGATAGTTGTGTTGAAGTTAGAGGTGTCGACTGGCCCGGCCCGGCACGAGGCACGACACTGTTTGGCCGTGCCTGGGCCGGCCTGGCACGGAAAAATTTTGTGCCCGGGCACGTGCCATGCCTGGTTTAGGCACGAGCCGTGCCGTGCCGTGCCTGACCCGGCACGGTTCAGTGCCTGTGGCATGGCACACCGGCAAGGGTTCGTCTCGTGTCGGGTGCCCCCCGAGCCCGACCCCCTTGCTCCCCCCCCCCCCCCAACGGGAAAAAAAATTAATAAAAAAATAAAATTTCAGCCGTTGGATCTCTCCTCCAACGGCTAGGGGGTGGTAGAATCCAATGGCCCTCATGATTCTGCCCCCTAAAAAATAAAAAAAAAATTCAAAAAAAATTACTTAAAAAAAATATATATTTTCTCTAATCTATAAATTTCACCCCCCCTCTCTTTGACATTTATGTTTTTCATAAACATATTTTTTCTCAAATTGCTCATTTTCTCTCTCAAAAATCTTGCTCATCTCTCTCGGGATTTTGGCATTTGACTTGGATTTTCGGGAATCTCAACTTAGAGTTTTAAATTTTAAGCTTGACTGTGGTGCACCGTGCACGTGATCGACCTCATTGCTTTTACCGGGTAATTTAATTTAAGTTTTTTTAACTTTTCTCTCTCTCTCTAGTTTCTCTCTCTAGACAAGAATAGAAAATATTAAAATCAGTCTTCTAGTCTCTAAATATCTATTCTGAATAACAAAAATTTTAAAAAATTATAAATACTAATGAAACATATTTAAATTTAGAAAATGAAAATATTACACAGATGTCTGAGGCTGCTGAAACTTTAGTTTTTTCAGTCGTCTCAACTCAAACTTCTAAAAAACAAAAAACTAGGAGGACTTCTCTAGTTTGGACTCATTTTAATATAATAAAACAAAAAAATGTTAGGGGTGAAAAAGAAGAAATGACACATTGTAAATATTGTACGAGACTTTTAACATGTAAGAGTTCATTTGGGATTGGGCACCTTAAGAGTTATGCCGAATTATGCCCCAAAAAACATGGTCCATTAGATCCTAGGTAAACTCAACTTGACATTGTATTTTTTGAGACTGGATCGAGTTCAGTCTTAAAATTTACTCCCTTCATATACTACAGCGAGTTGGGTAGGGACGGCATGACCAGACTTATCACATTGATGGGTCTTCCGATCAGATTTTTGGAAAATCCAAAGGTAGTGCGCATCATGCAGACATATTTTTAGCCTGCTTATCGTAAGATTCCTAGGTCCACATCTAGGAATGACATACTAAAGATATAAAAATTAGAAAAACAAAAAATAATTAATGAATTTATGACATGTAGTGGAGTGGTGTTCGTGACGTCTGATATCTGGATAAGTTATGATGAATCATCTTATGCATGTCTCACTAGCCACAATGTAGATCCTAACTGGACTATGAATAAAAAAATTTTAATTTTCTCTGAGATTCTTCATTCTCATGATGGCCCGGCTATTTTTGAGTGTATGATAAAAATCTTTAGGGAATATAAAATTTAAAATAAAATTTTTAGTGTCACATTCGATAACGCATCTAATAATGAAGTAGTGATCAACATGTTTGTTAGGAATATTAGAGACGCACCATTAGGAGAGATTTTTCATGTTAGATGCATGTGTCACTTGATTAACCTGATTGTTCAAGCAGGTATGAAGGTGTGTTCCCACACGTTGGATAATTAACCTGGATGTCACTAAAATATATTCGTACTCATCGCAGACAACAAGAGTTTGATAGTCTCTGTTTGTATGTGAATCTTAAGAAGAAGAAATTCTAATCAGATGTGTGACATCGTTGGAATTACACGTACCTATTGTTAGAATCATATGTTGGATACGAACACGTGATATTCGACTACGTCAATAGTAAGAGTGACAAACTTATTATTGACGACACTGACTGAGTTTCAGGAATTTCATAAATGAAATTCCTGAAGATTTTTTATGACACGACGAATATGTGTTCGTTGTTTTATATGCCCACTACTTGCATTGTACTCTGGTGCATATGCAACATTAGTAGAATGTTTAGGAAGTATCGAGCTGACCCGACACTTAGTCATATGGTCGCAGAGATGGAAAGCATGTACTTGAAGTACTGGTCCACCGTTCTATCTCTTTATTACCTCGCTGCATGCACGGACCCTAGGGTTAAGGTGGAAGGGGTAGAAAATACCCTGACCTACATTTTCTCGTGCATGAACCTGGAAGAGCCATCTGAATGGTTCATTCACGAGAAGTTGACTGATCTGTTCACATACTACGATACTAGGTATGATAGTGGTGGTAGTGAGATTGTGATTACGAACATTGATACATTGTTCGGAGATGACGATTTTTCCATTCAGCTAGCGAGGGAGAAATGTAGGGGTTGACCATCACATAGGAGCAAGCTTTCTCGGTACTTAGATACCGATTACTGTTCGATCCTATCACATTCTGATACTAAAAATCTTGATATATTATAGTAGTGAAAATCATATGAGTCCACCTTTCCCGTGCCATCTTAGATGACACGGGATCTACTGATTCCTTCGGTGTCGAGCATAATATTGGAGTCTGTTTTTTTTGTTGCAGTAAACGTGATTTTGGATAGGAAATCGAGATTACGTTCAGATATTGTTGAGGCATTGGCTTGTTTGAAGGATTGAGAGGATTCGAGGTTTAGCATCCATGATCGTGCTGGAGCTGGGACTGGGATTGGGACTGCAGCCGCATTCACTACGATAGCGGAGAAGTTGATTGCTGATGATGATGATCCATATGATACTGATCTTGATGTTGCGGCTGATGATACTCATGATATGCCAATTGACGATTGATGATGATCTACTGTTTTTTGATTTCAATATTTTGTTTTTTATTTATTGTACGTTTTATTTATACGTTATGTTGAAACTGTAATTTGTTTGGTTCGGACCTTTGGTATCAAATGGCTGATTTGTCATTTTTCATTTAAGTTGCTTATGTTTTTTTTAATTTTTATTTTTTTAAACAAAATGTATTGATTTATTTATTTTTTTGTTTTAATTTTTTATTTAAAAATTTATAACTATATTATATGATTCTAATAAAATTTAAACTAATTTTATATTTCATTATAAAAAAAATTTTAAACTTTGTTATTTTAATAAAATTTAGCATTTTTCATATTATAAATATATAATATTAACATTATCTAAAATTTTATATACAATTTAATAATTTATATAAATAAAATAAAAAAAAAATTTAAAAAAATAAAAAAAAAATTTTACTGGCCCGTACGGCCAGGCCCGAGCGGGCCAGGCACGGCCTGCCGTGCCTGCTGGCCCGGCTTTTTTAAACCGTGCCTGGCCAGGCACGAAAGCATGCACGTGCTCAAAGAAAAGGGCGGGTCAGCCCGGCCCGGTCCGTTTGACATCTCTTGTCGAAGTTAAGTACAAATACATAGTATAAAACTATGATTTCAGTTACTTATGAGCTCCAATAGACTTTTTATTTATTAGAAGAATTTTTCTTATCAATTTAATCACTGATAATATTTTATTGTGATAATCATGTATTCGGATACATTGTTGCTAACCTAATGCTTCATAAGATGATAAAGTATATTAAGGTTGATTATTATTTTATTTAGTAATAGATCTATAATGATTTGATTTATAATCTACGTACCTACTAGATATCAGACCGTGAATATTTTCACTGCTTCATGAAGGCTTTCAAAGGATTACATGCTATTTTAAAGTTGAGGATTTGTGATAACTACACATTGGCTTGAAGGGATGTCGACTTTGATTTTATAGTTTTTTTGTGATTTTATTTTTTTATTATTTGGGAGCACCAACTTGTGGGATGTCTCAAATCATATATATATATATATATAGTTGTATATTGAATATCAAATCAACATAATAATTTTATTATTATTTTATCCTTTTCTCTTTTTGTCCTCTGTCCCTTTCAAAAAACAAAACCCTAAACTCAAGGTAACATTTATTCATATATGGGTTCTTGGTTCGAAATACTTAGGTAAACTAGTAATTAGATATAAATGAGTATACACAATGAAGATAAGATATGAATGAAAGATGTATTGACACATGATCAGATTGGTGGTGATGAGATTTAATTAGGCTTATAATATTGATTATTGGGATGTATTTTTCTATATGGTTAAAATGACTTTCATTAGGTTTTTATTTTCATTTGTTGTATTTTATAATTGGATTGTATATCAATTAGATGTAAAAATGTTTTTATTCGTAGTTATATCAAGTAAAAAATTGTATGCAGTAGCCACTATGATTCATTGTTTTTAAGAGTTTCAACATGATATATAGATTGCAGAAGATCCTTTATTACTCGAAGCAATCTCCAAATGTATGGGTTAGTTGATTTTATTCAGCTATTATCTTATATGAGCTTTGGAGATGCTTGTCTTGTTATTTCTAATTTTTTAAAATGTGGATTAGGATGTTAATATGAAATATTTATAGTATACATCGATGAAATTTTGATTGCATGAAATGATTAGTTGGGCATATCACATCTGAAATTATTTTTATAAATTGAGTTTTAGACAATTTGTTAAATGTATTTTTTGGGTATTGAGATCCGATGCTCATCAGATATAATATTTCTTTCTTATAGGATATATGTCTTATATTTTGTTTGAGCTTGTTATATTGAGTTCTGCATCTGGTGATTTACCACTTGATTTAAATATATAATTATCTATAAATATTAGTTCACTTGTTGATTCCACTAGATATATGAGAATCATGAAAAACTAAACTATCTAATAAAGATTAATTTAGATATCACCTACACTATCAGCATAGTTAGACTTTTTTTAAATTTTTCAAGATGAATTCATATAGATATAATTTTCAAGATCATCAATATCATGTATGTGAAGATAGTTCCAATATGTGAGATAATGTTTTAGAATTTGTGAACATAGTCGGGTAGATGCATATTCAAATTCCTGGTGGACTTCAGCAACACAGTTTTTCTTGAATGATAGAGTTATAATATAATAGAGTTATAATATTGATTGCTTCTGAGTTCTAATAGATCAGTCATTTCTTGAATGAGTTTTATCTATCAATTATGAGATGATGATATTTTATTGTGAAAGCTACTAAGCAGCTTGTCACATTGCTGCTAATTCATTATTTCATTAGATGGTGCATATTGAGATTGAATATTGTTTTATGCGGGAAAAAATTTAGGATAGTTTATTAGTGATTACATATCTATCAACGAGCAGATTGTACATATTTTCACAAAGACTCTTAGTGAAATATATATTTTTTTATTTTAGAGTATTCGACATATAAATAATCTCAAACTATATATATAATTGATGTTTTTTTTCAAAAAAAAAATGATGAATAATAAAATTTATTTTTTTCTCTCCCTCCCCCCCCCCCCCCCCCCCCCCCTCTCCTTTGTCTCTTCCTCTTTCCCAAAAGTTCACTGTGGCCAAAATTTTAAATCGGCCACAACATAAATATTGACATATGAATGTAAAATAATTATATGTAATATGATTTTTATAATATTAATTGGCTATCTATCAACATAGATTAAGGAATAAATGAATTGGGTTGCCTGAATTAGCAAAATTTATGCACATGTACATGTGCACTTTTTTCCTAGCAGTTATACCAATTTTCTTTTTTAACTGAGAGGCTGATGCTTCCATTTGTTTTTTTTTTTTTGGACATTATCTTATTTTTGTTGCATACAAGCTCCATTAGTAAAAAAGTGTGTGATTATATGCATGCATATATATATAAATGTCTGCATGCGTGTCTGTGTGTGTATGTGAAATGTTTTATCTATTTTGTGTCATGTTTGATAAATTATAACTGTTAGTAGTCATGGATAGACAAGTGTTGATGATGTTTTATAATATGAAAAAAACTCATAAAAAGTATTATGATCAGTCTTGATTTCTATAGCAATTGCAGGTTCACACGTTTGCTCAGGAAGGTTAGCATTATCAATCTTGCTTCCTCGGACTCTCCTCTTCCTGCTTGGATTGTACATCTACATCTTGATAGATAATATGCTTCTGGTTTGCGGCTGTGGAGTGGGGGAATAACTTTCTTGATCATGTGGTTCCCCATTGTGGTCGTATAGGAGCAGTTTTTTTTTCTTTGTTTTTACTTCGGCAGCAAATTTGATGCTCGTCCACGCTTGTAAAAAAGTAGTATATTTATTTGATGTAAGCAACTTCTTTCTTTCCCATTCTGTGTAATACAAGTTAGTTTCGAATCACTGTTTACAGTATTTGATGTAAGTTCTTTAATGCCTATGACTACGATCTTCAAACTAATTTTGTAAATCCCAATGTTTAACTAAGATCAATCATAACATGATCAATCATGTGGGAAGCAAGTGTGACATACTAAAAGGCTTATTGAATCAATTAACGAGAAAATTTTCATCATTTGATCGATGATACCCAAAACAGCCTCTTACAAAAAAGAAAAATCAATAACGAAAATCTATATAAGTTATTATTATTATTTTAATGGTATTTTATATATAAGTATGTGTGAGAATTTAGATCTTAGGCACAAGTATCTCTCCTCTCTAGCACGTACATTATAGAATATTTGAATTTGTATGCATTTTAAAGAACAATCAAATCAATTCAAATCAAATCTTATAAAACTATTTGGAATCAAATGTGCCATACTTATTCATAAAGAAGAATTGATTAGTAATTTTTCATATGATATAATATGGTAACTAGGAAATATCTAGCCCATTTAACAACTTATGTTGAATTACCAATCAGTCACGTGAGGATTTATTATTATGAAAAAATAATATATTATTTTACTAGTTTGTAGAGAAACAACTAGGAGTATAAAAACATATTGTGCTAATAAATTTTTAAACTAAATAATTTTTATTTTGGATTAACATCTAATATTTGAGCTATTATGTCACATAAAGATTATGATAATCCGGTTTGTAAAAAACAAGGTGAAATTTAGGTTATCAGCTAGCCATGAATCCAAAATATCAAAACACATTACGCAACAAAATAACAGTAACATTAAGGAAATAATAAAGGTGGCCATGGGTGTGATTATTATGACTAGCTTTCTTCCATTAAAACTACACTTTCAAAAAAAAAAAAAAAAAATACAAATCTAAGCTAAATGTTACAACTCTGATATGGAAATGAGGTTGCCGTGGCCTTGTTACTCAAATTATATGTAAAACAAATAACATTAAGAAATGCATACAAGAATATCCATATTAAACACTAGCAATTTGAAAAAAAAAATGTCACATCAGCTTTTCATCATGACTCAGCAAGTCCATTCAACCTAACTGTAAACATGATCAACTAGGAAGACACAATCAACTAGTTATAAAATTGGGAAGACCTAAGTAAGTCGATTCTTCATATTATCCATTAGGCAGCGAACATATCTTCACTGTCACATAATCACCTGGGAACACGATCATTCACAACATTGAACAGTAAACAAAATTGGGCACTAAACTACGACATATTACCATTATCATACAGTCAGAGTAGTTGTCCTAAACATATCTCCATTATCTCAGAATATTAAAGTGCGGTAAACCTAAATTGAACAACAAAGTTTAACTTTTGATATTTTAAAATATCATTTGAATAATTTAAACAATTAATAATATCGGCTGCACCATGAAGCCATCACCACCAATGGAAAGACATCTCCGTAGATGAGAAGACTAGAGGTGCTAATTATGTGAGTCGAGTTCGAGTTCAACTGAATTCGAGTCGAGTCGTTACCATTTCGAGTCGATCTTACTCGAAATGTTAATATAATTTATATAATAATATTCTGAGCTCGACTCGAAATGTTAATATAATTTATATAATAATATTCTGAGCTCGACTTGAAATGTTAATGAGTCGAGTCGCACTTACTCGAGTCGAGTTTTGACAGATTTTTGATCGACTCGAGTCCGAGTAACTTTGGGGTTGTCTTGTTTCATTAGCATCCCTAATTATTCTATTTCCAACTTTAGGAGAATCAATATATGGAATATAAATATAAATATATATATATATATATATATATATATATATATATATCATATTTATAATACTAACTTATTAATATAATTTATATAATAATATTCTATTCTGATATATCTTTTCTTTAAAGAAAATTAATTATTTTTCAAATAAATATATTTATAACTAAATAAATAATAAAAATGTATGATTATTTAAGAATAAAAAAATAGAAATATATTATTTATATCATCCCCTAAAGTAGAGATATAAAATTTAAAAAAAAACTTTTATAATTTTTATACAAAAATATTTAAGTTTCTCGAAACTTTTCGAGTTGAGTTATGAGTTGTTCGACTCGACTAGTTGACATTTCAAATCGAGCTCACAAGAGTCAAGTCCGGGTAGCTCGCGAGTTGTCTCGTCTCATTAGCACCCCTAGAGAAGCCATCACCTATGCTGGGAGCCATTGTCAACACTGTACTTTAAAAGGCTAGTTCGGCACTACCCTACTAGCCCGAGTTTGCATGATTCGGGTTGGTTCATGCCGGGCCATGGGGATTTCGTGCCAGGTCATGCCGTTAGTTCTAAAAGATTCGGACTGGTTCATGCCGAGCTGTAGGGAGTTCGTGCCAAGTCATGCAATTAGTTTTAAAAGGTTCAGGATTGAGACTTCGAGTTCAGGATTGGGTGCAAGTGGGTCGGGTATGGTCCAATCGGGACCATGCCCTATATTCGGCTCGAGTTCTGGGGCTTGGTACTTGATCATGCCATTGAATGGTTCCTTCGGGCCTGTCAACTGAGTCGTGCCTGGCCCGGCAACCCCTGGCCTGACAACCCCTGGCATAGCACGACACGAGCCATGCCTCGAGTTGGCACGGAATGGGCCCAAGAAAGGTTTTGAACCGTGCCAAGATGGGCCATGCATGACTTAGTCAGGCAGTGCCTCGAGCCGGGCTCGGGCTACTCAGCTCACTTGACACCTCTAAATTTTCATTGCTAACACTAAGAGGTGGAAAATAAGTGTTAGCTTACCCAGTCTATAATTGGAGCTTTTAAAGTGAATATTATTTTTGAAATAAAAAATACATAATTTATTATAGGTTTCAAAAAAAAATAATAATAAATTAGTGCGATTGGCCACATGGGAAGCTAGGTTGGCATTGGACATCGTTGTGGACGACGGCCTATGAAAATTGGTTATTTTTGTTACAAAGGTTATCATTCACAATGATGACCATTGAACTTAATTAAAATTATTTTTAATATTATTTTTGTGATTATTACAAAAATTATTGTCATTAACCCATATATTTGCTCTTGTACAAGCCCATTTATTATAATGATACAGCACAATCATATAGTAAATTATTTTTATTAGAAAAGAAAATTATTTGTAAATAACTTAAATATAAAATTATAAATTTTGATAATGAGCACATCCAAGGTAGCCTAGAAATTCAAATGATCCTATAATTTTAATTTTTAAAAATTTGAATAAATTTATTTTTTTCCCAAAAATTACCCAGATTTAATTTTATTATTATTTTTTAATACTAAAACATGGATTTTGTATTAACCCTCAATTATGACCTCCATGCATAAACCAAGTGTTTTTGTTTTGAAAAATAAGAGAAACATGTTTTTTGTTTTGAAAACATGGAGAATATACAAAATATTAAATTTATAGAAAACTAAAATTGAGTTTTTTATGTATTCAAAAAAACTATTAAATTGAGAATAATAAATTTAGAGAATGCTAAAATAATGTTTTTTGTGTTTTTTAAAATCGTTATTAATAATAGTTTGAAAAATAGGAGGCTTAAATCTAATTTTTTTATTTTTTATTGTATGCATTGTAAAAAAATGGAAAATTTTTATAATACTTACAATGATACATGTATAAAACTAAAAAACCCTAGATGGCACCTCATATATAATTTTCAAAAAAGTTTGTATATACCAAATCATGGATATACCAAAACATTTAAAATATTAAAATATTTTATATAAATTTTCATGTATAAAAATAATATGTATCAATGTGTCCCATAAGATGATGTCTTTATATTTCTTTTAGGATGGTGTCTAGAAAAACAACCTACTGACCAATAGGGTCCTGTGGAGTCAAAGATGAAGATGAGGGAGATGAAATAATTGATGTACACGTTGAGTACGAGATTGCCTAGCTAGAAGTCTACCCCACTCATGTAAAATGTCAAGGATGTGTCATCCATGGGAGGCAATGTATAGGATGGTAAAAGGTGTGACAACAATGTAATATCTACTACACACTAGCTATGTCGACACAAGATAAGGTAGAGACATGTAAGTGTGTGGGAGTATGGAAGGTGATGTGTAAGTGTGGGGGGGGGGGGGGGGGGGGTAGAAAAGGTGATATGTCAAAGTGAGTGGGTATAAAATGTGATGTGCAAGTTTTTAGGGGTATAAACATCTCATGTGAGGGGCAAATATAGGAGGGTATCAAAGTAGGCAAAGTCAACTCAAGTGTACCTAGACCACTGTCACTATCTAGACAATAACCCAACCCACCATCTCTAGTATGACTTCAATGATCAACTCTCCCTATCTCTCTCCCTCTCCCCCTCTTCCTCTACCTAGAATGGGCTGCATATGGATATTAATAACAATAAAACATGTTGATTCCTTCCTCCCTCCCTTTCTCCTCCCGAAACTCTTCCAAATCCTCATCTTTCTTCTTCGAAATCCCTCATTTCCAACCTTGGAAGGCTTGGAATCGTGTAAGCTTTATGGTTAATCTAAGTTTCTGTAACTTAGAAAATTTCTGCACGGAGTATTAATATTAAGATGGCATCCACGGGACCGCCTGAGCCATCTCAATATACACTTGAAACCCTAGACCTCACCGACAAACCTCTCGATGCAAAGGCGCTGGTCTCGCAAGTACAGAAGCTGCCGAGGGATTCTATAGACCATCCTCAAAAGAAATGGAAGGTAATTTCCTCTGAAAATAATATTGATGCGACTGAGTTCATAATAAACGATGACGACTCCTAGAAAATCTTTTCCAGTAAGATTTCGAATACTTCTGTTGAATTTATACCCGGAAAAATGCAAGATATCTCCTTCCCTTCTGATGCAAACACAAATAATCACGATTATAATGGGTTTTTTAACACTTCGATTGATTCACCGATTGGATGTAACAATAACTCACATCAATCTCTGAATGCCCGTGAAGCAACTAAGTTATTAGCTATGGTTCATTCTCGAGAGGAAGGTAAGATTTCCCTTCTGAAAAGAAATAGCTTGAATACCATAAAAAACTCATCTTTTTCTATCGATGCTACGGACTCTTTTGCTAATAATGGAATCGATGGAACGATAGACATCTCTATTGGAAATGGTGAACCTCCAAATGAAAACATAGATAGTTTTGAAACTGGGGTTGGCTATAACATCTATTCCCATAACTCAAGCACTTCCCCCTTAGCTGCCTCCTCACTGGACCCTTATGAGCACAATGGGACTACATTAGGGCATAGAATGGACCATAATAACTCCTTGGCGGAGGCCTCAAAATCACATGGGAAGGGTGGCATGTCATACACAGTGCATGGATGATAGGGCAGTACCCTCACTGGTTATTAAGAAACAACACGGGACTAAAAATAATAATACAAACATTAGAGTTACAAAAAAATGGAGACGATTGTCCACAAGCCAGAATTGTCTGGTAAACCTCCTGTTTAACAACAAAATGAGGGAGACAATAGCCTGTAGCCTAGAACATTTGGGAGGAATAAAGCTCCTTGGAGCAGTTTATTCGCTTGTAATAGGTCCCTAGTAAATACTACCAATTAACTTATCTTCCACCCACAATGGCTTGTAATGCTCACTTTGATGATGAAGATTTGATTCATGACATTGAACACTAGAAGAGTTGCCTTGTAGGATATTTTGTGACTAGGAGCCCAGGCCATTTTCTGTTAAAAAAGTTCATGGACGAATAATGGAGGGTAACCCCTCAAGTAATCTAGCATCCGAGTGGCTCGATCATTTTCAAATTCCAGAACTCGAAAGAAATGGAGGAGGTTCTAAAAGCTAGCCCCTTCCTAGTCTATGGTAGACCTTTGCATGTTAAATCACTTTTCATGGGCTTTCACTATGGCATTAAGGAGAAGGTGAAAATCCCAGCGTGGGTCAAACTCCTCAATTTCCTGTTACATCTCTGGAACCCTGTAGGGTTGAGCAAAGCTACGAGCTGTATCATGCAGCCTCTCCATATGGATATACTTACATCTAATATATCTAAAATTATGTTTGCAAGGGTTCTGGTTGAATTGAACCTAAATGATGAGCTTCCCATAGAAATCAGCTTTAATTTTCCCGGTGGCTCGAAAATACGCCAATCAGTTATTTATGAAAGTCTTCCTTCCTTTTGTGAATTCTGCTCAATTTTTGGTCACCTAACAAGTGATTGTCACCGAAGTAAAAAATTTCAAGAATCGGCACGTGAAGCAGAATGCCCAACTCAGCCCCACTACATCGGTTGCCAAGGATGATGAAGCTAGATCTCCCATGGAAGAAGGGATGATCATGCATGAACCCAGGGGAAAGGTACCTTCACTCCAAGATGGCAAAGAAGGTGTTTCCCACAAGAGCAGAAAGAAAAACAAAGGCTTTACTCTGGCTAAGGCAAGGAGGAAAAATAAAGACCATGTGACGCCAATGGAGGGTCCCTCCCTTAACCTCTAGAACAAAGGCAAGATTAAAGAACTTTCTCTCAAGGGCCCAGCCCCTCAAGGCCCTCCATAGAAACCAGAAAGGAATCCGTAGACCCAATAAAACGTGATTTTTTGGTCTATTTTTCTTTGGAGGGACTTTCTTTGGAGTTTTGGAAGATAAGAGTAGGAAGGGAGCTTGTGGCCTCTCCCTAATCGTTAACCTAAGGGTTCTTTTCGAGGAGGTCGGGGCTCCTCAGGGATTGCCTGTCTTATGGTTTGGTGTAGGAAATAAAATAAAATCAAAGTATTGAAAAGAAGGCAAAGCTAGTCACTACAATGTGGGGCGCCTTCTCAGGCCCCTGGGCCTTCTTTACTTTGCACTCTTCATGTTGACACACTCACGGAACGTCACATGGTTTAGGCCAAGTTTGGAGGAAGCTATTGAGCCTGTTCTCAAAAAAACAAAGACGCATGAGGGGACATTTGTATCACAAAAATGTCCTTATCTCTAAAATTATATGTGGTGTGCATCCTTCTTTGTATGAATGTATGGGGTTGCTTACACGCTAGCAAGGGAATGTTAGAGGTCGTTGGGGTTCTTTGTCTGCATGAATTGTATTATTGTGCCTCTGACTTTTATTTGAAATTGTTTTGTGCCTCATGGGAACTAGCCACTGTAATTTCTATACGGATGTCCTCAAGAGATTATTATGCAATGTATATTTTGGATGTAACTCCTTGGAGATGGAGGAAAACAGTGTCTATCAAAATTTGTAAAGGGATTTTCTATCTAGCATTAATGAGCACTACATGGTGGTTGGGATTGATGCATTGTGTGGTCTTTTAAATTTAAATGCTTAAGAAGATATTTTAAAGGATGCAACTGGATGTTTAAATATAATATGTCCGACACTCTAATATCACCAAGGCTACGCTGGGAGTTTGGTATAAGGGTGGTGTTAAGGGCTTTTGATGGGGAATCTGGAAAAAGGGTGGCGCTAAGGGCTCCTTATCGTAATGGGGTGAGAACTGAGGGAAGACTAAATCAATCAATATATATAGGTCCATATCCTAGGAAATGAAAACGGACGCATGCTCGGACTCAATAAATTGGATGCAAGTAGTTCTCGAATTACTAACAAACCCATGCCTAAACAGATACATATGGATCCGTGCATACAATGCGGTTTTTAAAAAGGAAAAAATTTTTAAAGTGGAGCATGATTACATGGGCCCTTTCTTGGAATTTCCTCTATGCTGGAATGGTGAGTTCAAGACTTCATGGTCTGTAAAGGGGGTTTCATTGTGTGATGTGATAAAGAATATTAGGTCATGGCTTTGTCTGTGTAAGCTTGGGGCTTTTTTTCCATGCCCTCATCATATTAAAAAGAATACTGATACTAATAAGAATGTAAGAGCATGTAATGGGGTGGAGGGCGAGAGGACTTGTAATCCAGCAATGGAGGGCTTCTTTGGGGTATCCCCATGTATGGTTGCAAATAACATTTAAAATGCTGTATGCTATTAATGTCTTGGGTTTTCTCTTGAGTTCTCTCTCACACTATCACCTGGAATGTGGGATAAGGCTGGGTATATTCTCTTGGATTTCTGATGCACGGGTGTTTGTAATTTATCTTGTATATTATCATGTAAAGATGGCATCTCTTGTTTCTTGCCTATGGTATGTTGATGTTATTTTGATGTATATGGGTCTCGAAGGTATGAAGAGTAAGCTGTGTAAAGGGTATCCCCATTCCAATACTTATGGGCACTTTTGGATTGGTTACTGCGTGCTACTAGATATATTTTAACATATATAAGAGCTTACCAATTGAAATGCTGTACATGTGGAACTGTTAGAGCTTTGTGAAATTTATCTTATGAAGATTACCTACTAGAACTTAAGGGGTTTTAACTGCCCCTTCAAACACAAAGAAGTGCTTAGGCTTTTTCAAGCACACTCGATGACATCTTTGCTATTGCAGAAGCCAAGCTTAGCCATAAAAAGCTAGCTTGGCTCATGAAAACAAAGTTCAAATGGTTAAATGCCTTGGACAACTTTTCGTGCCATAATAATGGGAGAATTCTTGTCCTATAGGACATTCAGTCTACAAACATAAGCACTTTCACTTGTACCTCTCTCCACATCTTTCTTCAAGTAATGAATATAGAGAAAAGATTATCCTTTGGATTATCTGTTATCTATAGGCTCCACTCAGTTGCAAATAGAAGAAATATCTAGGAAAGCTTGACTGATCAGGGAAGGATTGGATCCTTCCCCTGGACCATTATGGGAGACATAAACTCTCCTCTATCTGGACTAGATAGGGTCAGAGGTAGAACAGTCATCAATTATGAGTGTCAGGATACCCTCGAATGATACTCAAGTCTAAATATGGAGGATCTTTCCTATCTTGGAAATTATTTCACTTGGACAAATGGTAGGGTTTCTAGTAAACTTGATAAGAGTATTGGCTAATTCTGAATGGGCAAATCTCCAGTTGGATTCTCATGTAAGATTTCTAGTCCTAGGAGTATTCTCCGATCTTTACCTTATGCTCATGTCCACTAAACGTGCAGACAAACAAAGATTGATTCCATTCAAATTTTACAACATATGACTCTCTCACAAAGAGTTCACCATTTTGTTGTATAGTATATGGGGAAGCAAAATTTTTGGTTCCTTGATGTTTCAGATTGTCCAAAAATTGAAATTGATAAAAGTTCCCCTTAAAGAGTTGAATGATAAACATTTCGGCCATATCAGTACAAGAGTTTCCGTTGCTAAGGAAGCTCTAATTTCTGTCCAAAACTAAATGCTAAAATCTCTTAATCCAGCCCTGAAAAAAGAGGAAATGGAGCTCAAAATTGATTTAAGAACATTACAAGAATGTGAATTATCTTTTCTTAGACAAAAGGCTAAGATAAAATATCTAAAGAAAAGCAACAAATTCACGAAGTTATTTCACGCCTTAATGAACTCTAAAGCGTAGAAAAGCAAAATCATATTCATTGTTAAAGATGATGGGAATTTCTCTACATTCAAGGATGATATTGCTGAGGCTTTCGTCTCCTAATATATGGGTTTATTGGGCTCATCAACCACTAGGATGGGGATAGATGAGCACACAATAGCAAGCAAGCCGAAACTTAAAGATGATGAGCACAACCTGCTCTCATTATCCTTATTTTTGGAAGAGATAAAGAATGTCATGTTCTCCATGGGAGACTCGAAATCACCTCTATCTGATGGCTTCACAGTAGAATTTTATAAAACATCATGGAATTGCATTGGAGAGGATGTGATTAGTGCTGTAAAAAGCTTCTTCCACCCCGGAAGAATGCTAAAGCAAATCAATCACGATTGCATTGCCTTAATTCCTAAATCATCACACATAACTACTGTTAAAGATTATAGACTGATATCATACTGTAATTTAATCTATAAAATCATTGTGAAACTCATCCTATCTTGGTTGAAATAAGTGTTGGGTGGAATAATTAATCTCGCACACTTACATTAAGGGGCGTCTAATATTTGACAATTTTCTTTTAGCTCAAAGCTTGATTAGAAGATTCACGAGAAAAAGAATTTCCCCATGTTGTTTCTTTAAAATTGATATTCGAAAGACATTTGATACTGTAGATTGGAACTTCCTAATTGAAGTTCTAGTTGGTTTAAATTCTCTCAGCCCATTGATGGTGTCATAAAATGTGGTGTAATATGACTATACCATTGCATGTATGGATCATAGAAGTCTATCAAACCCACCAAAATATTTTATAACTCATAAGAGGAGCTTTAGTAGGAAGAGCTTAAGTAATGATAGAACACTACCTATAGAGATGCATAATAGATTCCAGGGTTTAGAGTCAGAAGAAGAGAAAGAGGTGGATCCATTTAGGAAAGACAATCTAGATGGACCCAACATGACGACTAACTTAGAATAAAGCTGGGCAATTGTCCCTTATAAGTTTGCCCATCAATATAAGTTAGGACGAAGACAACGAGTAGGGTTAGCCATGAAGGTTCTTTTTACTACTCACTAGTACAAATTAAGACTTTTAAAGGTACTGACATGAGAGAGAGCTTAGATATATTTCTAGTAAAAGAAATATCTTCCAGAAGCAAATATGAGGATGAGACTAGAATTTAAGTATCATTATATGGCTCGCTAGAGGATATCCCCCCCCCATATGTTGTTTGTATGATGAAATGGAGTACTTAGTAGACATGCAACTCACGGATCATAATTGAGTGGACTTCTTATCCCCTACCCAGAGGGATATAGATAAAGTCTCTAAGGATGAAATAAATGGTTTGGACTTTAAAAATCTGAACTATGCTAAAAAATACTTAAGTCATATTTTCTCATAATAAGCACGTACTAATGAGGAGGTCTACTCTTGAAAATTACAATTTCTAGACAAGAAAAAAGAGATGAGGATACTATGAATATGAATGAAATATCAGAAGAGAAAGTAGAAAGTGAGTACGTCTATGAAGGAAAGCCCAACATGCTATCATGTTCATCCTTATATAATATTAGAGGTATAGGAAAAATGAATACTTTAAGGATGATATAGAATATTTGAAAAAATCACAAGGTGGTGATCTTGGTAAATATTGAACCATTACTTAAATAAATTAGATTGGAGAAGCTTAGGATTAAACTAAACTATGCTTCAACCTGGAATAATCCAAACATTCAAATTTGGATATTCTAGAAAGAACAAATAGATGTGAACATTATAGTTAATGAGACATGAGCTATATATTTAGACATAAAAAGTGAGCTACGGAAACATAGCTTCTACCTCACCATCATTTATGCCAAATATGGTATACCAGAAATGAGAGAATTATATCATACTTCATAATTTTTCTTAGGGAATGGTCAAACTTTGTTTGTAGTAGGAGACTTCAATACTATCTTGAAATTTGATGAGAAGGCAGGTGGAATACATCCAAAACTTAGGTCTATAAAAAACTTAAACAACAACATTTTCGATAGTGGGCACATAGATATGAGATTTGAAGGATCCCAATTTATGTGGATGGACAAAAAAAATCTGGACAATATTGGATTAGGGTCCTAATAAATCATGAATGGAATGATTAACTTTTTTGGACGAGAGCTAGACATCTAAATAGGACAATGTTAGATCACTCTCCCATACCGATTGAATGAAGTAATGATAAAGTATAACAAATCTCATTTAGATTTCAACATATGTCGGTAAAAAACAAGACCTCTGATCTTGGAATAAAAATATTTTTGGAGACATTATTAAAAATATCAATAAGGAGGAGGATCTCGTTACAAAGGTGGAATGTGAAAGAGACTTGACAAAAAATAGAGAAGAGCAAAGAAAAACTGAAAGAAGCTAGAAATATATTAGAGGATATGCTTCTTAAGAATGAAATTTATTAGAAGCAGAAATCTATAGTAAAATGACTTAAATAAGGAGACAAGAATATGAAATTATTTCATTCGTTGGTTAAAAAGAATGTTGCTAAATCTTATATCTATTAGTTAAAGAATGAGGATGACATATTATTAACCAATGAAGAGGTGATCATGATGTCAGGCGTAACATTTTATCAAATGTTCCTAATAAAAGATGAGGTGGTGGAAGATAGTTTAGAGTATATCCCCAAGTAATCTTGAATGGGGAAGGACAAGAACTAGGTAGAGCCCCAAAATTAGAAGTTAAGGAAATCATATTTGCCATCAAATCAGATAGCATGCCCAACACATATGGATTATCTTCTTTCTTTTATAAGCCTTGTTGGGAAATAATGAAGTGAGATGGTACGTGAGTTTCTTCAATGAGTTTCTTTAATGATGAAGATTTTCTAAGGTCATTCTACAATACTCTGATATCACTTTATCCCCAAAAGAAAAATTCAATAATGTGGAAGGAGTATTAGATCAGTAAGTCTATGTAATGTATCATATAAAGTCATTTCTAAAATGTTGGCCCTCCAAGTCAAAACAATACTCGATAAGTGTGTCTAAAAGAATCAATTGATGTTTGTAACAGAAAGGAATATATTCAACAATATACTATTGGCACAATAAATGACCCGTCTTATCTTGAAAGTCATTAGAGGTGGAAACTTGATTAATAAATTAGATTTGGAAAAAGCCTATGATAGGGTCGATTGGTCTTAGCTAAGAAGGTTGTTGACTAAATTTAATTTTGATTCCTTACTAAGTGGAAGAATATGATAGACTGATGTGCTTCACATAATTAGTTGTCAGTAATGATCAATAGTAAAGTGGCCAGTTTCTTCGAATCCACTCAGGGACTACAACAAGGAGACCACTTGTCGCCATCCATTTTCATTTTAATGGTAGAATATCTCTCTAGAAGCCTAAATAGACTTTATGAAAAGAACCAATGAGTGAGATATCCATCTAGAAGTGATGCGATAGTAGGTTACTTAGTACATACATATGATTCAATAATATTTATCAATGGGTTGAGTAGCTCTATTAGAATAATATTTATCAATGGGCCATGTAATTAATTTCTAAAAAATTAGATATTACTACAAAGAATTTACTTGCAATAGGGAATTGAGATTTCTACAATACGTATTTGGGTTGTTCTCTATTCAAAGAAAAAAGTAAGTGCATATATTTTGATTATATTCTAACTTAGTTCCAATATAGAATCAAAGGATAGTCAAATAAATTGCTATCCAAGGGAGAAAAGATCAATTTAATTAAACACGTCCTTTCCTCAATTTCACTATATCTTATTTGAATAGTCAAACTGTTTCTTATGATTATTAAGACAATGAAAAGATATATGTCCAAATACCAATGAGGTCATGGTAAAGATCGAAAATATTTGAGATAGACGAAATGGACAAATCTATGTAATCCGAGACCAAGAAAAGAAAGTGGATTAGGATTCAGAAACATAAAAGATATATCGAGAGTGATAGAAGTAAAATTATGGTGAGAATTTCATACCAAGCAGTCTCTCCTCGATAGATTTTTGAAAGACAAATATAGTGGTATTGGATTCCCCAATATGGAGAAGATATATATATATATATATATATATACACCCTGATATGAAAAAGAATAAAAAGGAAAGTTCCTAAATAAAGGAATATATAGCCTATAATTTGGAAAACAATGAGATATCTTTTTGGCATGATAAGTGGATAGAGTTGGAAAAGAGAAGCATGCTCACACTTACAAGCTCTCCTGATACTCTTGTAAAAGAATTTTATAAAGGAAATGAGTTGGATATTGACAAGCTAAATAAGGTAGTTCTTCCTAACATGATGGATCTAATTATTAAGGTAAGAAGAGAACTAGTGGATAAACTAATATAGTTACCAAATAAAAGAGTATTTACTTTTAAGTTTTCCTTGGAAGTTTTTCGTACTTAGGGAGAAATAAATATGGATCACATTAAAATATGGCATAAACATATTCCATAAGAAATCTTATTTTTCATTTGGTGATTTGTAAACAATTTCATTTTAATGGAGGATATATTAAAATAAAAAGGCTTTAACTTTGCTTTTAAATGTAATAATTACTCAAATGAAGAGTCAAGTATTCATTTAATGTTACACTGTGAAAATTCCCAAAGGATCTGGCGAGAATATTTTCTCAATATGAATACTCTAACTATATGATTAAATAGGAACTCAAACTAGATACACTCACGAATATAAAAATCATAGTGGAACTACCATGGATTTAAAAGATAATATTTTATTATTTATAATGTGAGAAATATGGAAAGAAAAAAAATGATATTAGATTTAGGGATAAAAAATTTCACTAGAAAGATTCATATTCCAGATAGATTTTTTAATCGAAAATAATAGAAGCATATGAGAATTGAGAGGCCTAGGCTAAGAGTTGTAGCATACCATAAAGAAAAGATTAGGAATGAAAGCTGGACAAGATATCAAGCAAAGTACAAGGATACAATAGGTAAGGCAGGTATATTATTTAAGGTGTCGATATATCTTCTGAGCCGCAAGTATAGAAAAGGAGAAGGAAATAAAAAAAGATATGCAAAATGGAACCATCTGAGAAAAAGTGAGGTAGATCTAAAAAGAAAAGAGATATCATAGGAAAAATGGAACTTACCATGTTGTTAACTTTTAGCTTTTTATTTCTCTATTATTTTTATTTTTATTTTAGTTACTTTATGGTTTTATGTGTATTCATGATGCATAAAATTGATATGGTGCCTATGATTTGGTGGGCTGGGCTAAAATTGCCAACTTTTTAGTCTTCTACAAACTATGTGTGTTGCTTTAATAAAGTTGTGTGTTTTAAAAAAATACATGTTAGAACTATTAATAGTAATTGGTAATTTACAAAATACATACCTACTCTATATCTATTAAGTGTGATCTCTATCTATCTTGCAATACCAAGATATATATATTTGAAGGATCTGCATCATGAATCCCCTTGAATGCCATGTATATAAGATATTACAAATCCAAAATAATTATCAAATATGATTGTTAATATTAATTATAGTGATAATGATTTACATATGCACATATAATAATAATATCTCATTTGCTAGAATAAGTCTTATACAAAACAACTACAAAAAGTCGATACCTCTTTTACAAGAAATACACACTTGTACATAAAGCTTATACAAAATAACTATATAAAAAAGTGAGCCTCATTTACAAACAAAAAACAAATTGCCTAACTTTACATCTATAACTAAACTTGATTTCTATTCTTACAAGACTACTGATTATGACTCAATTGTTTGCACAACCCATATTTTATTTTGGTTTTCTCTTCCCTCATATCCATTTCATTATACAACTGGGTTGATTTAGGATGACCATTATCTTGTCGTTTCATTAACTCAAGAGTTATAATCATAAGACTATCATAAAGAGGTCACTCGTCTTCCGTGAATATGAAATAAAATAAGCTTGCCCAAGTGTCATGGTATGACTACGTAGTGTAGTAGCTTTGAACAAATAACTAAAAATCAACATATCAATGCTGATATGCTACTATGATATGGCAGCATAGAAGTTCATATATCAGTGTCTTACCACGTGTATTTCTTGTCATTTAAGTTGAGGTGATAAATTCGACCATTCCTCGACTTTACATGTAATCTATCATGTATGTGATTGTAAAAAATAATTTCCATTGATACATCCTTAACCACATGACCCTGAATCTGAGCATCAACATATGGAGTGAACTACTCATCGAATGCCAATCTATCAACACTTAGTTCCCTTCTTACAACAAAGTAACTATTATGGTAGGAAAATATTAACTAAACTAATGTAATGAGTGACAAGCTATGAGTTCCTTTAAGAACACTATTAAATACCTCCGACATGTAGGTTGTCATTATCTCATATCTTTGACTTCCATCATGTGAAAGTGCCCATAACTGAAGAGGGATCACATCTATCCATTGTTGTGCTTCAAAATTAATTCTCCCAATTCTAGCCACATGCCTATTTATCTTCCTTGGTGTTGTCGTAACAGCTACTATGCATATCAAATTCTTCAAGAGTTTATCTTTGAAGCAGGTCATAATATTACTTGCAAGATGATGCTTGCAAATCCTATGATAGCCATATGGTGCATTCCAACCAAGATGAGGATCGTTCATAGCCATAATACATGTGGATATCTATCAAATATAACACAAACCCTCATCCATTGAGTTATTATATTTTTGATATATGTAAAGAATAATCCTCAACTATCAATATTCTCACTTTCTGTAATAGCAAATGCCAATTAAAATAACTAATTATTTCTATCACACATCATAGCAATCAATAATGTCTCTTCATACTTCTAATACAAATGTGTACCATCAATACTCAATATTGGACGACAATTTCTGAATCCTTCAATAGATGGCTTAAATGGTCAAAATACATGTTGGAATGTATCATTGATTGGAACACTATTATCAATAGTTTTCAAAATGACAAGACAATCCAAGATTTAATTATATTTCTATGGCTAAGAACAAATGCGAGAGCTCTATATATGACTGAGAAAAATCATCAAATAAGTGTTTAAATGCCTTATGTTTTCCATCCAATATTTTTTTATATGAAATTTTATATCCTCTTTTATCCATCACAATTTCTTGAATAACAGTAGTAGACAATATGAATTATGCCTTAATTATTGCCTATATATGAGCATAGAGGTGTCAAATGGATTGAGTGGCCTGGGCTTGGTCCATAGTCCACCACAATTTAGCCATGCTCGGCCAATCATGGCATGGCATGGGGTATGACCTGATACATGCCTTGAGATTTGCCAATTTGGTCAGGACAGAGGACTATGCCTGACCCGATGCCCAATGCAACGATGACATGATAGTTGTCGAGCGATGTGACGAGCCGAGTGGGTTATTGGGAGCGCTCGCTCAGCATTGGGAGCGCTCGCTCAGCATTGGGAGCGCTCGCTCAGCATTGGGAGCGCTCGCTCAGCATTGGGAGCGCTCGCTCAGCATTGGGAAGCACTCGTATCCCCAAATTTCAAAACAAACCAGCCCAAAACTAGGCTGACTTTAGGTGGTAGGCCATGTAAAGCATGTCCTCCAAGGAACCATACCGTGCACGACACGACACATTTACTATAGCATGACGTGCCTGGCAAGGCACCTAGACCCATATTGGCCTGAAAAAAATGGGTCATGCCAGCCCGATATGACCCATTTGATACCTGTATATATGCAGCAACTAACTTTGAGTCCAATTGATGATGGTCTCTGTTCAAATAAGGATTTACACAATTATGTGGGCCTTTATATTTTTTGATCACAAATAAGCTAGTATCTATTATAATCACGGCACGTAGCTTCTATTGACATTCTTCGGCCTTCATACATCTTAAAATAAGTAATTTTTTTGAGGAGACAACTATAACAAACTTTTGATATGCTCTAATTGAGTAAATCTTTATAGCCCCTTCCAAATCGGGTTTAGAATTAAAAATTTTCCCAACTACAAATTTCTCACTCGAATAACTGGTAGTCTTTTACCCCCATAGAGTCCAACAACTTATAATAGCAATATTTATGTTTTCAACATGTTCAAAATAATATGTTGGTGGTAGGTTAAATGAATATGGGCTGACTCATATGGTCTCTCTTCATCTATGATATTCGATACATCACAAGATAATGAATGCGCAGAGGCAAATATCCCTTGCTCATTCCCTAAAATAGGATTTGTAGTCTAGAATAGGATTTGTAGTCTAGAATAATGGTATATGTCCATCAGCTTGAACATGTAAGTCTTCATCATATTCATCATCAATATCTTCATTAGATTCATCATCAATATCTTCATCAGATTCATCATTATCTTTTTCATAAGCATCAACATCATCTCCATATACTCTAGTATCTAGTACTGGACCACTACTAGGCTCACACAACTATAGTCAATTTATGTAACATTCTTATTTATTTTAGCATTCATAGATTGATTTACTTGTCGTTTTATCTGAATGACCTCAACAAACAATTCAATTTTCTCAATGGAAGTTATGTTAATAATGTTCAACATTCGGTACATAGTACTATTATTCCATATTGAAAAATGTTAAAACCTATTTTTACTTTATTAGAGGATACTTATACTTGAGGACTATTTTTGAACTTCTATTTGTCAATTATTATACTTGAAAATATGATATTACCCAATTATTCAAATGTACAAGTAGCCGGTATATCTTAAGGCACAATCAAAGCTTTATTCTTAACATATTTCACATCTTTTTTTTGTCTTCAATATATCTTCATTGTAATAACATATTAGAGAAATAGAGGAAATATACATAATTGATATTTAAAAAATGAATTAAAAAAATAAATAATATGAGAGATGATTATCCTTAGTATATTGTTTAGAAATTAAATTGCTCCAATCATGTCTTCTTTCCTAGACCCATGCTTTAATAAAAAATTGGGTGGAGTCTCTTTGTACGAGGAGCTCTACCCAAAATACAACTTATACTAAAAATACTACCAACATTGCTCAATATCATACAATGACCTCAATGGGTCCAAATTTATATCAAAGTGGCCTAATCAAGATCATTCTTCTATAATCAACAACAACAACAACAGTAATAATAATAATAATAATAATAATAATAATGATAATAATAATAATAATTCTTGGTTTAGGAGTTTCCACAAACTATGGTCAAATACTCTAAATAGGTCGAACAAACATCTTTTGATGAATGACCACACAAGCCCTAACTCAAACACTAAATCTAAATCTCACAAGCCCCAACTCAAACCCTAAATCACACAAGCCCTACCTTAAACCCTAAATCATACAAGCCCCTTTTCAGTTAAGGTTAGACAAATCACAAGAATGAGGGTTAGAGCAAACCTCATAAGGAAATCAGTCACTATATCTGAGAGCTGTCAATCGGTGGTCTCTTGCCATAGCCGAAGAGGGAGCTATTAGAGGGGGGAGCTGCTGGAGGAGGGAGCCGAGCAAAATGAGGAGAGAGAAGAAATAGGGGGAAGGAGAAGGAAGACATCCACATTATGTACTTGTAAATGACCATCATTGTGGATGACAACCTCTGGCAATTCAATTAGTTTAATGGTTGTCATCCACAATGGCAGTATTTAAAAAAATTTTAAATTCAATAGCCAACATTGTGGACGATAGCTATTGAACTTAAAAATTTTCCAATTACCATCGTCCACAATGACGGCCAATGCCACCTTGCCTCTGACATGACCAAATGCACTACTTTGGTCCTTTTTTATAAACCTGAATTAATTTCTATATTTTTTATTCCAAAAACACTACTCACATCCAAAACTCCTAAATTTTGCTAGGCTCTCTTGATGCAAAGAATCATACCTTGAGATGGGTTGAACATGTGAAACGAGAATGGTGCATGGTGTAAAGGTCACTCACCTAAATTAAAAAAAAAATGATATGGTTCATCTTACTTTTTTTTATAGTTTAGACAAAAATAGTTGATGCACCCATTCAACATGACCCACCTCGTGGCCTTTTGACAATGTATATTATAGTATTTACCTCAATAACTATTGGAATAAAGAAAATTTGTGTTTTGGTGCACCAAACATAAAATATTTATGTTATAGCATACCAACCTTTTCATACTTAAAAAAATACATAAGATTCTAAAATAATTATGTTTTTTTGTACTAACATTCATTAATCCAATTGTATTCTCTGAAATTTGAAAAAATTAAAAATTGATTTAATTATTTGGTAAATTGTCTTTGGAAACTAAAAAATCATTTAATATTGTAGCAAGGGCAACATGGGATTTGAACCAATATCCTCCATTTGCTAAAACTAAACAAACTACTCGGTAAAGCATTAATTATCACATTAAAAACCAATCGAAATACTTATATATAAATACAAAATAAATGAAAATAGATATATACGTATACATTAATATATGTAGATATATAAATATATATGTAGATATAAAAAAATATATATAAATTGATAATACACACACACACACACACAATTAAACATATATAAATATAAATACATGTGTGTGTGTGTGTGTGTTTATATGACTATATATATACATATAAATGTACACACACACACACACATATTTATTTATATTTATATTTATATTTTTATAAATAAATATATTTATATAGTTATGAATAATTATGTGTGTGTGTGTTTGTGTGTTTGTTACTTTATATTTATGTTTATATATCTACATATATTTATGTATTCTTATATATGTGTTTCTATTTATTTTGTATTTATATATAAACATTTAAATTTTTTTTCATGTAATAATAAACTTGTATCCAAGTGATTTGACAAATTGCGGACATGGGTTCAAATTAATTATACAACATTAATTTATTTGTGGATTTTCAATAATAGTTTTCAAATTAATTAAATTATATTTTATTTTATTTTTCAAATTTTGGAGGGCAAAGTTGGGTTAATAAAATGTAGTTCATCAAAACTTAATTAATTTAGAAATAAGTATATTTTTTTAAGTATGAAAAGTTTGGTGCTCCAAAACACAACTATCTTATATTTAGTACACTGAAACATAAATCTCTCATGGAATAATGTTGGATGAGATCCAAAAATTGTGAGGCAACTATTTTGACAAAATCTAATGACAAGATTTTATTCAATGAGTAGAATAAAAAAAGGGAGAATTATGTTTTGGGGTGTTTTCTCATAAATTTTTAAGATTTAGAAACTAAAATTTTTATATTTTTAAAAAATTAACAAAACTAAAATTAAATTAAAAATAAGTGCACCCAAATTCGTAAGTACCAAGCTCCCCTTGCCCACGCCCATGCCCACGCCCATGCTCACGCCCACGCCCACGCCATCGCCCCTCGCCCACGCCCATGCCCTCGCCCTCGCTCGGCGCCAAGCTCCTGGAGCTCGACGGTGAGCTCCGGGAGCTCGAAGGAGCTCAAAGCGGAGGAGTTCTTGGTGCTCAAAGGAGCTCGACGCCAAGCTCCATAAAGCTCATCGTCGAGCTCCAGGAGCTCGACCTTACTCTCTGTCGAGCTCCTGGTGTTCGACGCTAAGCTCCTTCGAGCACTAGGAGCTTGGCTTCGAGCTCCAGGAGCTCGGCGTCGAGCGAGGGTGAGGGGCGAGGGCATGGACGAGGGGCGAGGGAGAGGGTGTGGGAGTGGGCGAGGGGCAAGGGCGTGGGCAAGGCGAGGGTAGCTTAGTACTTATGAATTTGAGTTCACTTATTTTTAATTTAACTTAGTTTTGTGACTTTTTTAAAAATATATAAATTTTAGTTTCTAAATCTTAAAAATTTTTGGGGAAACACCTCAAAACATAATTATCCCATAAAAAAACTTAAAAAAAATATTGACTATTAACTAAAATACTTTTTTTTTGTACACGGAGAAAACTTAATTTTATTTCTCAATTATTTATTGAATTTTTTTCTCACTATTGTAATGTTAGAATTCTTCTTAATTACTTATATTTTATAATTAAAAAACTTCTTTAAATCCCCTCTTTTTAATAAATCCCTTTTTGGATGGCATGTAATTCATCTGTCATATGTGGTTTTTGTTTGTTTTTTTTGATTGATTATAATTGATTCTTTTAGCATTCTTTCTTCTTTTGTGAGATTGCTAGAAGGATTTTTGGTGATACTCTGACCATACTCTGGTGAGAAAATTCAAATAGATTCCTTGGGTAGTTTTCGCTCAAATTTCAACATTAAGTATGTGTCAATTAGTACTACAAGCTACTGAGAAGAAGGTAAAAAGGGAGTTCTAAAATTTTTTCTGACTATGGTGGACAATGGCACAAGTGGTGATCCATCTCCAAATGAAAAATAATATAGACCAGGTGAAAGGCAAAGGT
The DNA here is from genome assembly GCA_029783825.1 of Sapria himalayana. NCBI lineage: Eukaryota > Viridiplantae > Streptophyta > Magnoliopsida > Malpighiales > Rafflesiaceae > Sapria > Sapria himalayana. The sequence goes on from JAREIK010001435.1 coordinate 1,862,879, forward strand.
ACTGACTCCGTAAATATGTATTAAAAATCAACATTTAAGTAGATATGATGGTGGCAGAATTGGTAGCAGCAACATTTGGTGGTGAGAGGCATGATAGTCGGGAACGCTGGTGCCAAACACCAACATGGGGGGGCTACTACAGTAGGGTCATGTCGACCAAACTATGGTAGCCAAGGAATGGGCTTGACATATGCTTTGTGGGCTTTTGTGTTGTGTGATGAAAGTTTTGGCCACTGGACCAAGTGGTGTGGCTATTAGTAGGCCTTAGGACAAAAATCGGGCATGTGGTTTCTAACTTGACCCAACTGATTGGGGAGGCGTATTTTTGGGAAAAAAAAATATATACCTTCCAATATTTGGCATTCTTGATTATTTTTTTCAATGCCCTTAACATTTTTTTATTGTTTGGAGCATAAATTTCTACATTTACATATATTATAATGGAAAAAACATAAAATAAAGAACATATAATATTGAGATTATTCTCGACGAGTCTACCGTCAAATGAATTCATCTCATTATTATTAGAAAGTGAGGAAAGAGAAATATGTAATATGATGAAAGAATGGGTGAAAATGCTATTTATAGTGCAAATTCAGAAATTCCATGTTTATACAATGGAAAAAATAACAGTGAGAATAGAAATAGTCCCAATAACTTAGATTTTGACCCACATATTTTGAAAAAGAATAGTATGCATGGCATTCCCACATCGGGAAAAATGGATAATCAATAGTGAGGTTGAAAATAACTGCATAAGTATCTGATTAAAAAGAAAAATAATGTGGAAAGGAGAGAAAAGGAAAATATGATAGAATAAGGAGAATAGCCTAAAAACAAGAATACTGATAGCTTGGTCATAAATAAACCAATTCTGTTTAATTTTGAAGCTATTGAGATACCTAAAATGAAAGAAAAAGGTAGTAAAAAATATACTTTGAATATCTAGGAATCAATAGACTTGAAATAATGGGCAGAGGAAAGATATAGTATTTGGATCATTTCTATCAAATAATGCAGGAAAAGATCAGAAAGAGGTGGATGAGTCAAAAATAAAAAGTAAAGGGATAAGGCAAGAAATGATATTCGAGGATAGATCAACATAAGGGCTCACTGTATCAATTAAAATGTGAACAAATACCAATGCGATGAGAGGAACAAAGTGATAGGACAGTGGGCGATCAATAAAACATAAGATAATAGACATCTTTCCTCTCGTGGAATGTCGAGTTTTATGGATGGAATATGTGGAATGTATAAATGTGATATAAGAGGGAAGCAAGAATGTGTGAATCAGGATGAAATGGCTAGGAAGGAATTAACAGACAAAATGCGAGCTCAGACAAATCATCGAATAAGAAACATAAAATGATTTTTGATAGTTTGCACCAAGGCTTCCACTTGAATTGGGGACCCCTATCCACAATTCCAAAGGATAAGCTTCCCGGCCTCTTCATCCAAAAAAAGAGAATATAATGAGAATTTGACTGTACTCTCTTATCCTTGTTGAAAAAGCTTCAAATGGGGAGTATTGAATTATTGAAATTGAGTAATTTTTTAAAATAAAAACTAATTTAATTGGTAAATTTAAATTATGCCTAATTGAAGCAAGACTTATGATGATTTAATTGTCATATGAGGTAGACTATTCAAAAATTTGGCTAAAAAGAATAATATATATTAACTCATTGGCAGTCAAACTCCTTAAATAGATACCAAATTTTAATCTTTTAATAGAGAGCTCCATAGGTCTAGTCTGGGTTCAATTTTCTCACCTATAGATTCATTTATATGACACACATATATTGTATATGTAGGCAAGCTTGTTTGGATGACCAATGTAGGTAGAGGTGTCAAACGGGCTGGCCCAGCACGGCACGGCCCGTTTTTCACGTGCCCAGCCGTGCTGCCGTGCCGTGCCGGGCACGGCACGGTCACTGTACCGTGCCGTGCCCGGCACGGCACGGTTTTTTAAATTCGGGCACGGCACGGCCCGTGGGCACGGCCCGTGGCACGGCACGGCCCGTGGGCACGGCACGGCCCGTGGGCACGCACGGCACGGCCCGTGGGCACGGCACGGCCCGTGGGCACGGCACGGCCCGTGGGCACGGCACGGCCCGTGGGCACGGCACGGCCCGTGGGCACGGCACGGCCCGTGGGCACGGCACGGCCCGTGGGCACGGCAAGGCCGTGCCGGCCCGCTCGGGCACGGGCGCACGGCAAGGCAGGGCAGGCGGGGCGGGTCTGTTTGGACCCGACCCGCGGTCTTTTTACCGGGGGCGGGGCCCGGTTGGGTCACGAGTCACGACTCAGTGAGTCGTGACCGTGAGTCGTGACTCGTGAGTCGTGACTCGTGAGTCGCGACTCACGAGTCATGACTCAGGCACGCGGGCCGGCGTGCCGGGCCAGGCACGGCACGGCCCGGCACGTGGTTTGTTCGGCCGGGCCCGGCACGGGCCCAGGCACGTTTTTTATCGTGCCGGGCCGGCCCAGGCACGGCCGAACCGTGCCGTGCCTCGGGCCGGGCCGGCCCGGCCCGTTTGACACCTCTAAATGTAGGTGGTAGGAAAGATTGAGAGATTCCTACAGATATCAGCCTCACCAAAAGTGCTAGTGGAAGTGGATGTGGCAGAGGGACTAGCCCAAAAAATTTGGATTAGCTTGTAAGTAAATGATTATTGGGAAATGGTGGAGTACATTATTACACCAAAATAATGTCCATACTACTATAAAATGGGATATTTAAGTGAGACTTGATACTTTAAAGAACCAAAATTTTAAAAATCAGTCATGAGACAAGGTAAGGAAAACAACCGATATAAATTTCATAAAATAAGGGACCAACTGAACAAAATTGATAGTAGACAAAAGCCTATTAAAATTAGAAGGGTTTGGAAACCAAAAGAAAATGAGAATGAAGCCTCTACTAGAGTTATGATATCGAAAGATATTATAACTTACAAGAGAAGCTCCATTAGGAAGAGTTTAAGTAATGATAGCACCCTGCATATAGAGAAACATAATAGATTCTAGGGATTAAAGTCATAAAAAAAGAAAGAGGTGGATTCATTTGGAAAAGCCAGTCTGGATGGACCCAACATGATGACTAACTCAGAATAAAGCTAGGTAATTATTCCTTATATGCCTACCCATCAATATAAGGCAAGGGCATACATGGGGGTAGAGCTTGACAAGAGGGTTCTTTTCACTACTCGCTAGTAAAGGTTAAGACTTTTTGAAGTACTAACAAGAGAGATAACATAGATATATCTCTAGTAAAAGAAATATCATCATATAACATAGATAACAAGAGAGATAACATAGATAACATAGAGAATGTCCCCCCATATATAGTGTGTATGATGAAACATAGTACCTAGTGGACATCCAACTCATGATTTAGATTCAAGAATACTTCTTATCCTCTAGCTTTGGGGGATATAAATAAAGTCTCTAAAGATGAAATAGATGGTTTGGACTTCGAAATCTGAATTATGCTATAAACTTTAAAGTTCTATTTTCTCCTAGTAAGCGCATATCGATGAGGTGGTCAACTCTTGAAAACTAGAATATTTCTAGACAAGAAAGAGAGACGAGGATACTAGGAAGATGAGTGAAATGTCAAAATAGGAAGGGGAAAGTGAGCATGTCTACAACTAAAATCTCAACACCCAACCAAGATGATCCTTACATAGAATGTTAGACGAATAGGAAAATCAAATATTTTAAGAAGGATACATAATATCTGCAAAAATCATAAGGTGGTGATCTTAGCAATTATTGAATCAGTCCTTAAGAAAATTAGATTGGAAGAGCGTAGAATTATACTAAACTATGCTTTAGTATGGATTAATTTAAACAATAAAATTTGGATATTCCTAAAAGAAGAGATAGATGTGTACATTATAATTAATGAGATACAAGTTGTACATTTAGACATAATAAGTGAGGTGTGGATACATATCTTCAACCTCACTATCATTTATGCCAAATGAAGCATTCCAGAAAAGAAAGAATTATGGATCAAACTTCATAATTTTTCCAAGGAATTGCAAAACCTTGGCTGGTAGCAGGAGATTTCAATACTATCTCGAAATCTAATGAGAAGGCAAGTGTGAGACCTCCAAAACCTAGGTCTATGAAGAACTTTAACAACTCCATTTTTTATAGTGAGCACATAGATGCGGGATTTGAAGGATCTCAGTTTACATGGATGGCTAGAAAAATCCGGGCAAGATTGTATAGGGTCCTAATAAATTATGAATGGAATGATTAACTTTTTCAGATGAGAGTTAGACATCTAAATAGGATGAATTCAGATCACTCTCTTATTTTGATTGAATGGAGTAATGATAGAGTTTAAAAATGTCATTTAGATTTTAACATATGTGGGCAAAACACAAATACATACATGAGTTCATGAATACAAATTGGAATTTTCCGACAAACAAAGTTTGGATAAGGAAATGGGCCCATAAACTCTTTCGACTAAAACAAGGCCTCCAATCTTGGAATAAAAATATTTTTGGAGACATTTCTTAAAATATCAATAAGGCAGAGGATTTGTTAAAAATATGAATGGGACTTGACAAAAATAAAGTAGAGCAGAGAAAAATTGAATTAAGCTAGAAACAAATTAGAGGATATGCTTCTCAAATAAAAGATTTATTGAAAGTAGAAATATATGATAAAATGGCTTAAAGAATGAGACAAGAATATGAAATTCTTCTATTTGTTGGTTAAAATGAACGTTACTAAACTCATATCCATCAGTTAAGGAATGAGGATGACAACATATTAACCAATAAAGAAGAGATCAGGATGTCAGGTATAGTATATCTATCATAAGCTCCTAACAAAAGATGAGGTGGTGGAAGATAGTTTAAAGTATATCTTCTAGGTGATCTTGAACAAGGAAGGGGATGAGCTTTGTAGAGCCCCAACATTAGAAGAAATTAAAGAAGACATATTTTCCATCAAATTAGATAGCATGCCCAGCATAGATAGATTCTCTTCTTTTTTTTATAAGATTTGTTAGGAAATATTGAAGATAGATATTTAGGAAGTTTGTGTGAGTTTCTTCAATGGTGAAGCTTTCCTAAAATCATTCTGTAGCATTATGATATTATGTTATCCCAAAAAAAAAATAATCCAACTATGTGGAAGGATTATAGATTGGTAATTCTATTTAATTTGTCATATAAAGTCATTTCTAAATTATCGACTCTCCGAGTCAAAATAATGCTCCATAAGTATATTTCAAAGAATCAATCTAGTTTTGTACAAGGAAAAATAAATTCAACAATATACTACTGGTACAGGAAATGACTAATTTCATTTAAAAAGATATTAGAGATGGATACTTAATTATTAAACTAGATATGGAAAAAGCCTATGATAGGGTCGATTGGTCTTATCTAGGAAATGTGCTAACTAAATTTTGATTCCTTACTCATTGGAAGAGTTTGATAGACCAATGTATTTCACATAATTGGTTCTCAGTAATGATTAATGTTGAAGTGGTCAGTTTCTTTCAATCCACTCAGAGACTATGATAAGGAGACCACATGTCACCAGCCCTTTTCATTTTAATGGTATAATATCTTTCTAGAAGCCTAAAAGACTTTATAAAAAATAACATAGGAGTGAGATATCTATCTAGAAGTCATGTGACTATAAGCCACTTAGAATATGCAGATGATACCATGATATTTACCAATGGGCTGAGTAGCTCCATTAGAAAGGTTCAGGAAGTACTCCGAAAGTATGAGAAAATTTTAGGCCAAGTAATTAATTTCCAAAAAAGTGGATATTACTACAAAGTAAAAACCAAACCCAATAGAGTTGCAGAGCTAAAATATTTACTTGGAATGGAGAATCGAGATTTTTCTATCATGTATTTAGGTTGTCCTCTATTCAAAAGAAAAAGTAAGAGAAAATATTTTGATAATATTCTTACTAAGTTCTGAAATAGAATCAAAGGATAGTCAACTAAATTATTATCCAATGGAGGAAAGATTATTTTAATTTAAACATGTCCTTGGCTAAATTCCACTATATCTTATTTAGACAGTCAAACTATTTCTTATGATTATTAAGATGATGAAAAGATATATGTCCAAATACTTATGAGGTCATGGGTGAATTAGGATTTAGATACATAAGAGATATATCAAGAGTGATATAAGTAAAATTATGGTGAGAATTTTGTACTAAGTAGTATTACCTCAATAGATTTTTGAGGGACAAATATTATAGTCCGGGTCTCCGGGATTCCTCAAAATGGATAAGAGATATTAGAAATATAGACGCCCCGCCATGAAAAAGTGCCCAAATAGAAAAGTATATAACCTAGAAATTGGGAAATGGGAAGATATTCTTTTGGCATGATAAGTAGCTAGAATTGAAAAAGATAAGCATGCCCATACTTACAAGCTCTCTTAATACTCTTGTGAAAAGAATTTATAAAGGAAATTAGTGAGATATTGACAAGCTAAATAAAGTAGTTCCTCCTAGCATAGTGGAATGAATTATTAAGGTAAGAAGAGAATGGATGGATAAACCAATATGGTTTCCAAAAAGTGTATTTACTTTTAAGTTTGCCTGAGAAGTTTTTCGTACTAAGAGCGAAATAACTAAGGATCCAATTGGAATATGGCATAAATATATTCCACAAAAAAATCTCATTTCTCGGTTGGCGATTAGTAAACAAATTTATTCCAACAGAGGATATATTAAAGCAAAAAACATTTATCTTTTCTTCCAAATTTAATAATTTCTCAAGTAAAAAGTTAGGTATTCATTTAATGTTACACAGTGAAGATTCACAAAAGATTTGGCAGAAATGTTTCTTTAATATGAAATACCCTAAACTAAATGATTAAACAATCACTCAAACTAGACACACCCAATGAATATGAAAATCCTGGTAAAAATACCATGGATTAAAATATATATTTCATTGCTAATAATGTAAGAAATATAGAAAGAAAGAAATGATATTGGATTTAGAGATAAAAAAATTTTACTAAAAAGGATCTTATTTCGGATAGATTCTCTAATCAAAAATATAGCATTGGCTTGTAAGCCATTAATTAAAAAATAGTAGAAGCATATGAGAATTGAGAGGCCTAGGCTAAGAACTATAACATGCAATTAGGAGAAATTTAGGAATAAGAGCTGGGCATGATCTCGGTACGAGAACAAGGAGACAATAGGTAAGGCAAGTGTTTTATTTTTAGTGTTGATGTCTCTTCTGAACCGCATGTATAGTAAATGAGAATGGAATAAAATGAGGATATGTACAATAAATCATAACTTACCATGTTGATAATTTTTACCTTTTTATTTCTCTATTAGATTTATTTCTATTATGGTTACTCTGTGATTGCCCTAAATCGGTCAACTCTTTAGTTTTCTATAAATTGTGTATATTATTTTAATAAAGTTGTGTTTAAAAAAATTGGTATTCAACAATTAATGAATGTTCTATACTCTATTATTTGTAAGTTTCAAGTTTTTTTTTGTGTTGTACTAGTCTATTCTTAAGTGATATTTGTTTTTAGGTATATCAAACTCCAAGTATATTAAACAAATATCTTAGTTTTTTTAAAGTAAAAAAAAAAACTAAACTCAAAATTATTAAGTTTTTGTGTATTAAAATGTATCAACTTGATTTTGTCCCCGGAAAAATTTTAAAAATATATATTTAAATCTCATTTTTAGAATTCACAAACTAATTTTTCAATTCAAAAATCAACTTTACTAGTAATGAAGTTTTTAAAATTTTAAATACTCATTTTTGCTGGATAATTAGAGATTTAAGCCCATGACTTTCATCAATTATAAAACACATGCCATCATCTCAATACAAGTATCCAATGGAACATAAACAAATACGCACATGCACACACACATACACACGCACACACGCACGCGCGCACACACACAAATAGAAACATATATTTAATTATATGTAAATATATGTAGACATATAACCATAAATATAAATGCATAAACATATATAAATATATATAATAATATATGTTTATATATGTGTGCACATATATATATATATATATATATAATATACCTATATAATTATATATAAATATAAATAGATATAATAACATATATATAAATCTATAAATATAGTACACACACAAACACACACACACGCACACACGCACACACGCACACACGCACACATGCACACACGCACACACACACATAAATATAAATAAATAAATAAATAAATACACACACACACACATATCTATTTATAGATACACACACATATCTATTTATAGATACACACACACACACACATATAATTATATTATTATATTTAAATATATATAGATTTAAAAACATATATAAACACAGACACAGACACACACACACACATATATATATAGTTGTTTATATATATCACTACAAGAAGAAATGGAATTAGATACACTCTATTCCATTTCTAATTCCATCGTTATGGTCAAATAGTGACATAATTTGAAATGATTTTTTTTTCGTTTCTAAAATTCTTCTATTTAAATTTTTAAAATGGATAACACAGTGATGTTTCTATAAATAGAGATGGAAAAAAATCTATCACTAAAAGTTGCGATGACAAAGGGATTTCAGATTTCATAGCTAATTTTGTGACAGAAAAAATAGAAACATATTATCCATTTCTTAATAAGTGACGGATTATCAAAGAAACACATGATCCATTTCTTTTTAGAAATGGAATTTTTCATTTCTGTTTTCTATAACATGAACATGCCTTATTTGTGTAGTTTCTATATGTTGTATACAATTTACAAATACATACATAAACTATATGACCTACAACCAAATAAAAACATCTATATATTATTCATAAAATAACATTTACATAAAATTCACTATAGAATAAAATATTAGATAACAAATATAAATGTTTATAAATTTGAATATACAATTCATTACCTAATTAAAAAAAATGTCAACACAAAAACTATAATTTATCATCAAAAATATTTGTTACAAAAAATTAATAATACATTACAAACAACTACGAGTCCTTCTCTTGGTGATTATTGTCCTCCGATGATCTGGATGGATCCTCTTTAGAATGATGAAAAATAGATGATCATTCTGCCAACTTGTATATTATTTTCTCCATCTTCAAAATATTCTTTTGCATTTCATCATCTCTTTTCAATCTTTCAGCCTCACTTTTTTTTCATTTATTCAATTTCTTATTGTATTTCTTCATTCTTTTTTATGTTTCTTCATTATTTTGTTATATCTTCACATTTTTCCTTTGAAATGCATCATCATTTTTTGCATCTCCTCGTGCAAACTCTCATCAGACATGTTAGTCATAACATTTAATGAGTCTATAAATAATAAATCATTAGTTATGGTAATATAATATTCTTGAGTTTGCATATTATTTATAGTTAATGTCAAATAATCAATTTATTTTTATTATTTGCAATTTTCATATGAAACTACAAGTATAAAATGAGAAACTCATATTTATATCATATGAGTACTTGTCCACAAATGATCTATCTTTTTTTCTTGTGTATTCACTTGAATACCTCAAATATTATTGGTGGATGTCCCAACTTAGCCTCTCGAAAATAAATATTAGTTACTATTAAGGTATATCATTCATTATCAGACATATATTATCCTTTGCATTCAAAAAATTTAAATATTAACAAAAAATAAATACAATTATACCAAATCTATTAGATATTGGTAGGATGCCTTTGAATCTCCAATATGTTTTGAAGGTCTTGATCCTTCACCTGGTTTCTCTGATCGATGAATGTGTGAGGCCATTTGGGACAAGGCTTTAAAGTCTACACAATTCTAATATTCCTACCACTTTATCCAAATACTAAAGGGTACACTATTATGCTTTACATCTTTACTATATTTTTTTCTCTATTTGTCAAGCTTGTCATTGTATCTCATACTTGTCACGTGTTTCCATATATTTTTCACCTAGACCATCAAAGTATTATCTCATTTGTACTTTTTTTGTAAAAACCAAATAAAATAATAATACCTTGTAATGTATTTATTTTAAGAGTAAATCATATTAGAGCAAATTGAAAAATAAGTAAATGCATGAAAAATATACCTCAAATTCTTCCCAATAAAATGCTTTCATATTTAAGGGCACTTGCTCCACTTTATACTCTATGCGACTAGTTTTTCCTTAAATATCTTTCTAATTATACTAGAAGTAGATGAAATAAACCTATAATTATTTTAAGATCAGTACAACATATAAACAAAATACAAAATTTTTTTTGCTACTAAGTTAATATTTATTTTATTTATATTTATTATCCAAAACTTTGTAACAAAAAAATTATTTTAATTCTAAATGATAATGTACGATAAATAGTAATATCATATGTTGTTATAATTTTAAAATACCAAAATTCAAATATTTTAATATACTTAATTTCATTTACATATTATTTTATATTTAATTAAAATGAAAAAAAAAATGAAAAATGATAATGAATGCATGTAGTAAATTTAAGAAAGCAATGTATATTTATTGTCAACTATGAGCTTAATGAAGATTTTCTTATAACGTGGCATGCAAATTATGAATTATGAATATCCTACTAGTGCCACTGCTACAGTACCAATGCATGAGCCTCTTAAGATAGGTGGGAAGGAACTATTAGTATCTTCCTGTGAAAAATAAGATGAAGATGGAATATCTGTGATAGTAAATCTATGTATGTTATGATGAGGTGATACCAAATTTTTTTTTGTACATGTAGGAGAATACATAGAGATGTTTATAGTGCTGTCATCACTGAATACAAGAATATTTCCTCCTCCATGAACTATTAGTTGACTTCCTTTTCCCCTCCTCACATGTTGAGATCCTCGACCACTTGAATAATTAGCTCTCCTACCTAAATAAAGTTATATAAATATCCAAATATATAGAGGTAATAAAAACATGTTATAATAATGTTATAATAACAAAACATAACGATGAATACACTGACATAAAAAAAGTAATTAAAGTATTTTAACTTAACATCCAAATTATAATGATTACAAAATGAGAATGACAAAATAACAAGGTAGTAAATGAATTTCTAGGCATCATCAGATTTTTTAACAAATCATCTTTATCTTTATATTCATCGTCATCTAATAATTTATCCTCATTATCTTCTTCAACATGGTCATTATTAATGTCTAAATAATTTTCACCTTCACCAAGTAATGTTTGAAGCTCATCATCTATCCCATGAAAGATTAAATGAAGTTCCACATTATTCTCTTGATATTCCTCATGGTTATACCAAACATATAGTCTCTAACAAATCCATTTTTTTGTAAGATGATATCTCACTATGTCCACATCTTGGAAACTAAGATTTTAATATTTACGAGCATTGCATGGACATCTTATTTTTATTTCATTCATAAATTCAGGTTGTTTTTCAGCAAAGCAAATAAACTCTTCAATCCCCTCTATAAACTCATTAGTCAAAAACTCATCTTTCAGTCTTATATTCATCCATTGATGATTATGTTGTATAATATCTTTTATTCCTGTAATACATAACACAAATATTTTTTGAATTATAATAATATAGATAAAGATATATTTGTAATAAAGATGTAGTAATATTTTTATGATATTACATAAATCTAACAAATAAGTTGTTATAAAATCATTATTAAATAATTTTGGATTAAAATGAGATAAGACAGGTTGTTCCAATGTCTTAGATATTTATAAAAAGACATAAATTGTAATTTTTTCATTTACATAAAACCAAATATTTGATATTTATCTATATTGAATGAAATTATAAAATAAAAAAAAATTATAATATTGTGATCCTTTGTTTCTAAATTAATAATGAGTACTAAATTATTTGACAAACACATTATATATAATAGAAAAAATAAATAAATTCTCAATGTTAATGCATTAAAATTTTTCAATGAAAAAACATAAAAAATAAATCACCTATAGACGAAGAACATTAACAAATTATTGGGAAAATCTTTTAATCTATTTGAAGCATGTAACATACATAGTCATATACCATATGTGACATGTAATATGATTTTTATTAATATTAAATAAATGCATGTGTCATTTATTTTATTGAAGCTTTAGTTAAATGTAGATTAAGGAACTATAAAAATCTTTAAATGAGCTTATAATTTTTTTTAGTTTTACAATTATTTGTTATGTTTCATCCTTCTAATTGGATACCCTTATAATTTTTTTATGATTTTTATTATTATGATAAATAAACTTTTATCACTTTTTATAATAATTGTAAATTATTTATTATTATGGTTGCATCATTAGTATCGGTTATAATTTTAAAAATTATTAAATTTCATGTAGTCATAGTTAGGAAACAAAATGCAAATTAATTATAATGATCAAAACTATAAATCAATAATAAAATGTACAAAAAAATCATACCTCAATTAGGTAGCATAAATATTTAACATATCCAAATATGAGAAAAAAATATAAAATATATAATTTATCAATTAGAATTATAATTATTCATCAAAGTAATAATAGAGAACACAATATGAATGTTAAAAATGAAAACAAATTAAATGTAACAACAAAATGCACAAATATTGATATTCTCAAATACAATACATATGAGATAAAATGAAAATCATAATTTCATTCCTCAATTATAGATGAAATGCATGTCGATCTGTATATGAAGGATAGACAATCCACAAATAATTTGGATGAAATCAGAATCAAACCAAATTTTTTTTTGAAATTTTAAGTATATTCGAAGTTTCAAGTGTTATTTGATAAATTAATTATCATAATTTAGCGATGAAAATTATTTTCATTTCTATTATAGCGACAAAAATGTATTCTGTCGCTAAATTCTTTTTAATGATATATCAACAAATAAGCATATCATTTCTCATTTAGCTACAAAAATAATTTCTATCACTAAATATAGAAATGGATTTGCATTTTGTTTCTAATAATACATTGATACATAAGTTTCTATTTCTAAATACCACACAATCATACCCACATCCCACTTCACGTCTTAATTAACGACATATTTAAAAAACTCATAAAAATTCGTCACTAATTAGCTACAATATACTTTTTCGTTTCAAAATTTTTCTTGATTTGTCATTTTCATTTTTAATCCATTTCAATTCTATTCCTAATTTTAGAAATGGAATTGAGCATTTCTAATGTCTATAGTTATAATTCTATAGTTATATGAATTAAAATTAATGTGAATTATGATACATAAAATTCATATTGAGAGCCCTAAGTTCTTATTAGTGTCAAGGTCCCTTCAATAGCCTGTTTTAGTGCCATAAGAAATATAATAATTATAATTGAAGATTCACTTTATTTATTTAGACTATGTGTATATATAAAATCATGATAATTAATTTGGTTAAATTATATCAATTAATTTATTTAATTGATATAAATTGAGATCAAATTTATTAAGCGATTTTAAAATGTCACATCACTTTTGTAAAAAGATGTGACATATTTTTTATATTAATATTTTTATTTATAATGTTTCATAAAATAATATGGTAATATCAATCACGCATGGTCCATCACTGTGTATATGTCTACTTATTCTCATTAAATAAGAATCAAGCATAGGGGGAAAACCTCTACTCCATAACAAAACCACGTTCAACTAAGGTATGAGTTTAATCAACTTATTATAATCTTCGTTTAAGAAGATAAAAACCTAAAAAAGATTAAGTTTTCTATTTGCTATTTCACATAATCTTGAATGCTCCAACAAATTAGGAACTTCTCTTAGTATTAGTCTTCAAATGTTTTGCAGCAATAAGTTGAGTCAAATGCAAACTAAAGCATATTCTAGGTATTTTCCATGCATTATCATTATTTGTTTCTACCCCTATTTTTTTTGAAGATTAAGTCACACTTATTGATAGTTACATAATTATTCACACCCCTTCTTTTGTATTTGATAGTGAATTTTCTCATGGTTATCTTTTCAATGAGATTCCCAACTATCTCATTCTTATGTGTTTGATGGTGTGTGTTTTGCTATTCTCTAAGTCTCTTCGCATGTCTTGTCATGTGATATTTTAGAGAAACAACATTATCAAATCTTGCTTCCTATCAACTTCTTTCCCATGACCATGTTTTTTTGTATTTAAAAATCTGAATTTGAACACTTTCTTACAACAACTCAAATTGATGTCCAAACAAGATCTTGCCAATATGTTAGTCCCTTATATTATACCTAATATCTAACATTCACCTTAAATCCTCATTTGATTGAAAGTATATGTAAGCATTTAACTTGTTGAAAGGGTAATCATTACTTTTTTCTTCTCCCTCTTTAGAAGTCTCATCCATCATGGAAGACTTGTACTAATCCTTCTTATAAAAAACTATGAATGATAAACTTCAAGCTCTCAAGAAAATGCATGCTTTAAATCTTTTTGATATGCTTCTTGGAAAAACAACAATATAAATCATTATTGTTATTTTTGCTATATGCAAATCAAAATTTTACAAATTGGATTTAAAAAATACAAAAACCAAACTTCTAGGAATAAATGTATACTGGTTAGTATAAGGTTTTATAAAATCTCCATCAATCTTTTCATGTATATGATTTTCCAAATCTAGCTTTACCATGTTAGCACCCTTGTTCCAATTGATAAATCATGGTTTTTCTTTATTTCAAAAAAGATTAGATCAAAGTGATACAATAATTATCACTAGCAAGATTGTCATGGAGAATGATGTTATTGAAATTCATGATTTTAACAATGATCCTAGCTATTAATTTGAGATGATATTTTATCTTCAAATAGACAATTGTGTTATTCATGTTTCCCCAAATATGAACCAAATATCTTACTTGAGCAAGAGTTATTAATAATAAAATCATTGATACTTTAGTCAAGCTTAATACCAAACTATTTGACATAGATGGAGAACTTACGGAAGATGCAATACATTTTTGCTATCAGTTGAAGTCTATTCTATCTCACTATTATGTTGTGTTAGTTTCTAGAATTATGGTTTCTCTTGAAACTATTCATTGTCAAAATATTTTTACACATTGCTCTATAATTTGTTTTAATTTTATCTCTTAGTGAAATTCGTTGCATATCAATATTTATTCTAACATAGATTGGGCATGTGATTTAAATTTAAGTGTCCCACATCTTTTATGTTTTTTGGGGAACCCTTTAAGTTATCATGGGGAAGTAAAAAATTAGTGGTGTCAATAGAAGTACAAATAGGGTACCAAGCATTCTAAGAAATTATATTAGAATTACCTAGGTTACTTGTAAATATATGTATCTTTCATAACTTTAATTTAATATGAAAATCTAAGTGTCATTAGTGTTATGTATAATGATGCATTTCATGAATGTGAAAAAATATTGATATAAAGAATCATTTTGCGACATCATCTTTGAAAGGATAGTTTACAACTTTGTTCAATAAAGCATCATTGATCATTTGATAGATATAGTTACTATGTATTTATCTTTGAGGCATTTGATGATTTTGATTCGCACACTCAAATTTATTTCACCAACATCACCTTGAGTTGGAGAATTAATCAATCTCAAAATTTTGATTACCTAGAATGAAATTAAATAGTCATGGTGGACTGCCATGCATGTGTTATGATTGTCATGATTATGAATATCAAAAAAACTATTACCATAATTGATATTCATTAGCTAAGACTAAAATATATGATTAAAAGTGATGAACCTTAATAGGCCTTGCAATTTAAGATATTTGGTATGGATTGAACAACTTAGGCCGGGTAATTTACTCATTAGGTCCTACCAGATGTCTGGAGAGAACATTTTGGCAGCTTGGCACGTCCCTATGATCGGGCAAAATTGGGCTAGGTACTGCCAACCAAAATTGTCAGGTATATTATCTAGGTATCAGAAATTCAGAATATAGGTAATTAGGTTTATAATAAATATGGACTAGTTTGATCTATAGACACATATGGAACAAATTATCTTAAGATTTCTGCTTCGAGAAACAAACAAAGGACCAAACTTGATCAAAACTTCATTGGCATTAGAGTTGAATAGATAGATCTATCTGTTCCCATGATGAAATAACTAAAATAAATGTATGATATAGTTCTTTAAGGAGACAACATCAATATTTTTTTGCAAAATCAATAATTAAAATTTTATATAAATATCATGCTACCTGTTACAACAAACACCATCACAATTAAACACTCAAAAGTATATCTCCAACTAAAAAAATAAAAAAAAATAAATCTTACAAGGAATACTTACTCTTTCTAAATTGTTAGATGGACTCATTTGTTTAATGTCTATATGTTTGTTTATTACATAACAAATCTTACCTTGGAATTATATTTCTTTTTATTTATAATTTTGTAAGTTAATTTTTCAAAATTCATTTAGTTTATTATGGTTTTACATCATAATTTGATAAGATAGAGTATAAATAATCTGATAATTATTCTGATATTTTTATCCTTCTAAGAGGAAAAATGCAGGTATAAGATATATTAAGTGCATATACAATCCAAAAAGACATCAAGGTTGTAATTAAAAAAAAAAGCATGGTTGAGATAAATACAAATATGATTCATAAGAAGATTATGAGCTTGTGTACAAGATTGCAAGAAAAAAGTTATATCAATATAAAACTTTTAAATTGATACTTTTTATTTTATTCACTCTGCATAGTATTCTACTTGGGATAATATTTTGTTAAAAGCATGTTTTAATGATTTAGCTAGCTGATTAATTATATTTTAATCCTTTATATTAATGAAATTTCTTGATATATACATAGTTTATTAGTTTTGTTTTGTTTTTTTGTTTCAAATATAAATTTACAATTAAATTTTCTTTTAATTGCCACATGCATTATAATACACCAAAAAATATTCATTAACATTTACTATAAAAATACACAAAAAAATATTTATATATTTTTTCATTATAATGCATCAATATGAAAATACTTCTTGCTTGCCAAGTTATCGTTTTAAAAAAAAACTCATGTCACATCACACTTTTTAAAAAATAATTGTCAGTCAAATCAGGTCGAGATTAGACCTGTGAATTTTTAAAAATAATGAAAAATGATCATGGATCAGATTGGGTCTCGATTGACTCGTGTTTTTTTAATAAAAGTTATGGGTCAGCTAGGGTCTCAGTCCAACATGTATATATAATATGTGTGTGTGTGTGTGTGTAGTGTTGATATATGCAAATTATATGTATACACACACACACACACACAATATGTTTGCACGTGCACATACATTTATATTATATATCACTATAATAAAATAACGAAATAGAAATGGAAAATAGTGATGTTCATTTCTATTTTTAAAGTTAGAAATAGATTAGAAATAGAAAGGAAATATTGCGGCAAAATTTAGAAATGGAATAATAATTCGTCGCTATTTCAAATCACAAATAATTTGACATAAAATGGAAATGGAATTAAAACCGAAATTAGAGACAAAAATTGAAATGGTTTAACTTTTGATCACTAGTTTATTTAGGTACATTAGTTGATAAAGTTGCGTGTTATTTAGTGATGAAAATTTTTATTTTTTGATAATATCTTTTAATATTATCATGAATGTAGAAGGAATAATAAAAGACAATAGTTCTGTTCACATCAAAAGTTACATAGTGATGAATCAATAAATAAATTCTCTAAGGCTTGTTATAGTCATGACAATGATGCAAAGGAAGCTTAGTGCAAATGACTGATAAATCTTAGATTCCCTAATGGATATACATCTAACATGGAAAGATGTGTTGATATGAAGAAGTATAAGTTATTTGGGATAAAAACTCATGACTACAATGTGCTTATATGGGATAAAAATACCCATAGCATTTTATCAATTATTTCCAGGAAATATTTGGCAAGCCTTGACTGAAATAAGCATTCTTTTAAGAATCTCACTTATAATGTTATAACAAAGGAAGACATGGAGCAATAATAAAATGATATACTCATAATTTTATGCAAAATTGAGCATATTTTTCTTTTAGCTTCTTTGACTTTATGGAACATCTTCTGATTTACTTACCCAATAAATTCATGATAGCAAACCCTTTGCAATACAAATAAATGTATCTATTTGAGAGGTTATATAATTTTCTTTTTTTCATCTAAAAATTTAAATGTACATGGCAAATAAATATTATTCTAATTAAAAATTTTTTCAGATATCTTATAAAATTAAAAAATAATGTTTAAAATAAAGCCCAAGTTGAAGGATCGATATGCAATATCTACTTGGTTGAAGATGCTTTGTTATTTTGTGTGCACTACTTTCAACCATAAGTATACACTTTGCATAATAAAATATCACCAAATAATGATTATGGTATAGAAGATGGATTAAAAGAAGATAATATACTTTTTATTTTCACCCATATGGATTGATCATATGGTAGAGCAAAATCAAAATATTTTTTGGATGATCAGAAGTATCTTGCTCTGTACCCATATATCTTATTGAACTTTGAGAGAGTTAAACCTTATATTGAGTATGATTAATAATCATTTTACATTGACATTTCTTTCTCATGGTATGTGATATACCTATGTTAATATTAAAAGTAATTTCAATCTTGTTTGTATAATATTTATTATAAGGAATTAAGACAAAGAAAACTGCATATTGATGATGCTATGATTGATGATAAGCTTGACAAAAATTTTGCATCTTGGTTTGAGAAATTTGTCAGTATATAACTTATCAGGGTTTAATTCAAATAAATAATGTGCCATAGTATATAAGTTTGATTTTATTTTTTAATTTTTAGGTAAATTTTCCATCATCAAATATTTATAATAGAAAAATAAAGGATCTTGCAAACTGATCATTATATAGTTTATAGACGTGTCTCATATATTATGAATATATATACAATTTTTACACTTTGAAATATGGTTCAAATAGAGTTTCAATAAAAAGTAGTATATGCATTAAGGGGTCTAACTCTATTACATCAAATATTTACTTTCATGGTTGATTTATTCAAATTCTATATTTGGAGTAACCTATTTTACCAATTAAGAGGACAATTCTATTTAAATGTGAATGGTTTAATCTCATTCTAAATTTGGGTACAAGAATTCATCATCGATATGACCTTA
This sequence comes from Sapria himalayana, assembly GCA_029783825.1. Classification (NCBI taxonomy): domain Eukaryota; kingdom Viridiplantae; phylum Streptophyta; class Magnoliopsida; order Malpighiales; family Rafflesiaceae; genus Sapria; species Sapria himalayana. Next base: position 1,882,095 of record JAREIK010001435.1, read on the forward strand.
TTGATGTGTACCATAAAAAAGAATGTGTTTGTCATAGTGTTTTCATAGTATGACATATGCATTACATTTATTTGTTGTCTTTGCATGTTTTTGATGTTTATGAAATTTAAATTAGGTATTAGAAGTGACCATTCAGATGGCTAAGGAACTCAATTCCTAGGGAGGGGTAGAGGAAGTCAAAAAATAGTTTATGGAGGATGAATTCAACATTTCTTCAATGACAACAATAATACAAATATTTCTCCGCATTCACCTATATGTATAGAGGATACATTGGTATCGACACATATTATCTATCATTGACATTCCATCTTCATCTCATTCTACACCAACTAGTAATGTTAGCTCTATCTCACCTATCTTAGGATGTACATGTGATGCTACTTTAGGATCGATAATGGTTATATATTCACAATTCATGATTTGCATGAAAAGTTATGATTAAATCTTCACTCGACCAACTCTTGATAATAAATAGTAGATTACATATATTTACTACTTTATATATGATTATTTTTTCTTCTTTTCATGTGTAATTAATTAATTTTAGAATTGTGCATAATATTTCAAATTTTTTTATTTGTTAAAATTATAGTAATATTTATGAAAAACTAATTATTATTTTGTCATGGCCTGACTTGAACAGGATTAGTTCTATAGGTTGTGCTGCATTTTCGTATGAAAAAAACTAAATATTATTTTGTTACTAATCCAACATTATCATTGAGAATTAAATTTATGTTTGAATTACTTAGTTTTAAATAAATATAATATCAACTTAGTAATAGAAGTATTAGTGTTTTTCATTTATATATATGTATGTGCTAATATTAAATTGTTTATATGTTTATTCCTTCTGCTTCTCATATAATTGAGAAGATTTTTAAGGAAAAACTAGTTGAGAAAAGGTATAAAATGGAGAAAAGTACACTCAAATATAAAGAAATATTATTAATAAGAATTTGAAGTACTATTTCATCCATGTAGCAAATTGTCAAACTATATTATTATTATAAACTATACCAAAAAAATGCATCACAATATATTGTTTTTTTTTTGTTTTTTGTTGAAAAAATATAAATGGAATAAAGATTTGTTAATCTATGTGAAGGATACATGGAAAGATGTAGCTAATATCAGGTACAATGACAAGCTTGGAAAATGAAGAAAAAAGTATGATAAAGATACAAATTCAAATAGTATTCCTCTAAATTTTTGGATAAAATGGTGGGAATACTAAAATAGTGAAGAGTTAAATGCCTTACCCTAGATGGTATCACAAATTTGTTGATAAAAGAAAGTAGGTAAATGATTGGGACCTTCCAAACATATTGGTTATTCCTAAACAACTTTCCAACATTCTTTAGATTTGGCAATAGTCTCATTCCTATTTTATTTTGATGTTAGCTTTGTGTATATAAATGATACTAAATTAATGATAATATTTCATGTACATCATTTGTTGATATTATTTATGTTTAGGAGGCTGAGTTGGGATATCTACAAATATCATTTGAGATGTTCAAGCACATGCACAAGAAGAATTATGAATCAATTGTAGACAAGCAGTCAAGTGATATTAATGTGAGTTTCTCATTTTTTTAAATTTCTGTATGTTATGCAAATTGTAAAATGTTAAAGAATAAAATGTTAAAAAATTAAATTTTTGGCAACCACAGCAATTAATTTTCCAAGTAAAGTATCTTCTTTTTATTAATAGTTTTGATGAATTATTATATATGGACTCTATAACTATAATGCCTCACTTCAATTTTATGTTAATATTATAGTAGGCTGTTGATAGTTTGATGTGTCGATTTCAATTTTATTTTAATATAGTACTGATCAGTTATATTGTATTGTATAATTGTAGGAAGATATGGAGAATATGATTGTCATTGCTTCTCAAGTGATACATCATACTACAGAGATAAATATTGTACATATTTATCTTTAGGCCATTGGAGTGGAGCTAAAAATATGGAGAGTGTACGTTCTTGGTACCCATGCATCTATATTTTATCTAGGTTTTATTCAGAGCTCTTCATCTTCATCTTCCAATTATCATAATTTCTTTGATAAGTAGTTGCAGGAATATATGTAGAAAATTCAAGATAATTTGCAAAGAAAATATAAAAATAACTCTATGCAACAAATGATTTTGAAGATGCAAAAATGATGAAATAATGAAAAAATAAATTTAAGAGATGAAAAAAAGAAGAAGAAAAACTGAAAAAAAAAAGATGAAATGCAACAAAAGATTTTGAAGATTGAGAAAATTATATACAAGTTGACAAAGACTTCATCTCTTTTTCAATAATATGAAGAAGATAAATTCAGATCTCGGGAAAAGAATACTCATATCGATAATAAGTCATAGCTATTTATTATGTTGTTTATGGCATTTTTGCAAAAAACTTCATTGTATTGGACCCCTTGTTGTCATCTTCTTGTTATTGTATGTAATATATGTGCAATGGAGATGGTTGAAGTTTGATTTTTGTTATTGGATGTTATATATATCAGTATATCTTATGTGATATGGGTGTGTTTGAAATTATTTCTATATGCAGTATATATATGTAGAAAAACTGGATTGCATGGTTTATTAATTTTTGTATGTATTTTAAAATGTTAAATAGCATACAAAAATAGAAATATATGAAATATATTCTTGTTACTACAATTAGAAATGGAAATAGCATTTTAATTCTAAAGCTAATTTAGAAATGAAAATAGCATTTCAATTTCGTCACTATTTTAGTTTCGGATTAGAAATGGAAATGAAGAATCCAATTCAATAGCTATCTTTAGAAATAGAGATATTTTCATTGTACTGATTAGAATTACCAGCACAAATTATATTTCTAAAATTTAGAAAAGAGTCTTCTAGAAATAGAATTTTTCCAATTCTAAGTCAATTGCAAATTGTATATTGCGACGGAATTAGAAATGGATTTGGCTGCTTCTAATTTACTTATTTCTTGTAGTGTATATTACACACACACACACACACATGCACACAATATATTTATATAGTATATATAAAGTATATATATATATATATAATATACACACGCAATATATATAAATATAGTGTCAATAATTGCATATTACATGGTATATAATACACACACAATATGTCTGCATGTACACACACATATACATTATATATCTACACACATATACGTATATTGATATACATCATACACACACACACACACATATAGTTTCTATACTTTATATACATCATACATACACATACAATCATTTTCATATATATTATAAATATTATATATACACAATTATATATATCGATGTATATAATTGTGTGTGTGTGTGTGTGTGTGTGTGATGTGTGTGTGATGTGTGTATATAATAAATATTTTAATGTTTGTGTATGCTTATTGTAGGTGTATATACACTTATAGTATGGATATATATGTAATATATATTTATAATTTATAATATCTATATATATATTTATTGTATATATATACAATCTATATGTGTAGATATCAAAAATTATATATTAACACCCACATTAACTCAAACACACTATCTATAAAGAATATATTTGTTGTTTACTTACATTGTATATATAGAGATATATAAATTATAATATATATAATTTATTTATATGTATAATATAAAAATAAAAATAAAATAAAATTTTTGTTTTTTTTAAAGTGGGTCCAATCCCGACCTGATCCAACTACAGGTGTTAAATGGGCCATATCGGGCCGGGATGACCCATTTTTGTCATGCTTGCATGCCGTGATTGGCACAACATGCTATTGTAACCATGTCGTGCATGACATGACACGGTTCACTAGAGGGCAGGCCTGGCACGGCCAACTGTCCAAAATCAACCTGGTTTTGGGCTGGTTTGTGTCGGGATTTGGGGATATATAAGCTCTCCAAAACTGAGCGAGCACTCTTGCTAACCTACTCGGCTTATCGCATCACCAGTCATCATCGTGCCATCGGGCATCGGGGCACCACCCGTCACTGTTTTCCATCATCACCTCATTGATCGTTTGTCGTCGCATCACATTATTGCACCGTGTCGTGCCCATGTGCCAGGTGCCCATGTCGTTCCTGGCATCGCATGCGGGCTAAATTCCCTCGACATGGCACAACACGATTCGTACCGAGAGTACGCTCGGCACACGCTCAGGAATGATTGAACCCAATCAGGCTTTGTCCCAGGCCGCCCGACCTAGTTGACACCTCTAGATCCAACTTGTGGTTTTTAAAAAAACATGATGTGGTGATGTTGGTGTGACATACGAGGGGTATTAATATTAATGCTTTTTAATGTAATAAATCATAATTATTTTGTTTTAATGTTTTTTTTTTTTGAAAATTTGAAAAACAGTGGGACTTTTTTTAAATTATTTTCAAATTAGAGTATATTTACATAATTTTTTCTTAATATTTAGTAATTTCTTAATAATATGCTGATATTTATAGATGAGAGGAAATAAACATGATCACAATGCCTAATTAGTTTTCTTATGGATTTTATGACCAAGCTATGCAAATCACTTCTAATTACATATATTTTTGCCTCTTGATTTTATGATCAGTATGATACAAAAAAGTCGAAGTAAATCTTACCTCATTAAAAATAATGTGTCTGCCCAATTTTGATAGATTTGTTTGTTTTTGTTTTTGTTTTTTGGATCGGTATGATATAAATTCAAAAAATATATATGTAATTATTATTCTAATCTTTAATGTTTTATTTTATTTAGTTAATATTGTATATTATTTTTCATTTTGTTTTTTTTTTTGTTTCTTTTTGTAGGTGAAATGCATGGTTGATATAAAAATGTGGTGCAGGTATGAGGCACTGCCCCAATTCGTTTTGAGAAAATTGAAAAAAAAAAGATTGACTCATTTTTAGAAAAAAAAAAGCGACACTCAAGCAGAATCGAGAGAAATGAAAAAAAACATAGTTCCAAAACCCATTTTTCAATAAAATTCAAGAACTGGTTGTTTCAAACAAAAGTTTCAGAATCTATTTCTAAATAGGATTCTGGATACAGTTTTTTTCTTTTTTGACTAAGTTCCAAAATCATTTTTTTAAAAAGAGGGTTCTAGTGGTGGGTATACGATTATGAATGCAAGTTCTTGAAGTGATGATGTGAAAGTTTTTGTAAATAATCTTTTCTTCTATTCAAAAATCATCCATCAAATCTTGTCGAATCCTTATTGAATTGCATATGTATTTGTTCTAAAATTTATTTTTTATAATTCTATGCTCTATACATCTTTATTCTTAGTTCAAAACATAATTTTGGATGTCAAATGATACATAGATATTTATTTGCATGAAAAATATTTAGTATATGTTTTGATTTATGTATGCAATTGTAATTTGTACTATGAATTTTATGTTTTATAGTTGTTGATAGAATTTTATAATTTTTGAGTTAATTTGGATTGATCTCATTGAATATAATATATACTTAAGGATGAAATTATTTTTAAATATTTTGTTAAATTTTATAATTATAATTTAAATGATTTAAATTAAATTAAATTCTAAAAAGAATATATTTTTATTAAAAGTTCACAATTTTAAAAATAAAAAAATAAATTTCAATTTTGGTTTTCAAAGCTTCAAGTTTTCATTATGCCAAACAAATTTAACAGCTAACAAATTTAGCAGTTTTAGAATAACAACTAACCTAGATTTTTTCCACAACTTGTATCAAAGCCTCCTTTGAGAGAGCCATTCAATAATATTGATATGATATCAGATTTATTTGATATCATCAAATTAGTATCAGATAATTCTAATACCAATATAATGATATCAAAGATAAATTGAAATATTTCATTTGTGTTTCAACTTTGATTGAATTTGACTTTTTTCACAATGGAAGACCACTCCCTGATAATAAAATTAAATGCAACTTACTATTTAATTTAGAAAAATAGAATGCATAACTATATTGGCATCAAATAATTATATGACATTGTGATTGGAAAGCCAAAACACCTGAAAGTATGAGTGTTTAAGATTGGAAAGAGTTTTATGCTATGATTACATTTATTATCCTAAAATGGATGCACACCAACATCCACCACCATATTGTCAAAGAGATGAAGGAAGATATATTATGGTAGAAACTATAGACTATGTTTGAAAATAATATGTTTAGAAATAAAATATCATTCATTAGATATCTCATTTATTGAATTTCAAAGAGGGATAACAAATGTCATCACACACTAATGTTTTCTAAGGGCTAGTAAACTATCATGACTTCAAAACAATGTCGAAAATTTTTGTTTAGAGCACAACTCTAAAAGTTCATTGGATGATTGGATACATCCAATAGAAATTAATAATTAGGTATACAAATCATACAAATAATAAAGTTGATACAAGTCCAAATATCGATCATACATGGATTAGATGAGTAATTATCAAGCAACAATGAATGAACAGATACTCAAGTTGAGAAGATAAACTTAGGTCTCAGATTGATACTCAGACTCTAGGGTGGTTTACTTCCTTGTATATGATGAATTTTCTTTGTTATTAAGATAATATTATGCTTGATTATTGGACGAAAAATATGATGATGTGAATTTTTCATTTTGCTTCCTTGACATATAAGTTGGTTGTCAACCTTTGAGTATAACTACCAAGGATGGTCCACTTGTAGTTAAGCTTTTAATATTTTACCATTGAAACCACACTTACTTTGTTTGTGAGCCATCCACACTTCTACTCATTTAAGATAAAATATCAACTAATCTTGATGATTACTTCACATATATATTTCTATTCTCCAACCTCATTTATTTTAAAAGACATAAAATAATGTGGTATTAATTGTATTTGAGCTATTGGCTTCATGAGTATCATACTTGCATCAATCAATATATTCCTTTCTAATAATTTTACATATGGAAATCATATAAGGATTAATAATCACAAGGATATCATCACCTTATTAATATAAATATTTTGGCTTCATGACATACATGTTACTATCCACCATAACTAACACAAGACTCTCACACTATGATAATACTCCTATGTAGATGTTCTATATAACTTCCACTTCATTTGAAGAATAGTTGCTTAGAATATGCACAATAGAATGGTAATAGATTTGTTTGTATTTTAAAATTTTGTGAGTGTCATACTTGCATCAAATAAACATACATGAATTAAGGATTTTTATATATAAGTTCATCTCATGATATAAGAATAAAAAGGTTGTTACTTCTTTCATATCCAACCTCAAGAGAGTATATCATAACTTACTTATCACCATCATAGCCAACATGCATAGATTTATGTGGTGCGAACCTTAAATCTTTATTTAATTAACAATCATATCCATCAACATTCAAAACACAATCATTCCACAATTAAATATTATAAATCATAACTATCATACATATATACATAAACTAATCCTAGACCTCTAATTAGCTTGACATTGAAATTTATTTTATGTGAGAGGATTATAGCCTCATCTCATCAAATTGAGAGTTCCCAATTATGATTGGAATAAGTGTCAAATCTAGTTCCTAATTTATCATTGCTTGTATTCGGCTTGAATTTTTCCCTAATTGAGAGTTGAAATTTGCATTCTTTTAGGTTTGGCATATTCTTTAATCTTAACCCCCAAATCTTTCTTTGAAATAATCTAAGTCTCTCTTTTATATCATCAAGATCCCATTGATTTGTTGTGGGATCTTCAAGATGATAGTCATGAATTTAGGTTGAAGTCACGGCACTAGATGATGTTTGAATCTCCTATGCAACATAATGTCATAATGATAAAGGAATGTTATTGCTAAGATAATTCAACTCTGGAAAAGATGGTCATGGCAGCAAAGGATGGCACGACCAAGGCAATTTCTTTCTAGAGCATAAAGTTATGGTGGAAAGGGTATCATGGCCAAGGTGATTCTGCTCTGAGCATGTGGTCATGGTGGTAAAGAATATCATGACCAAGGTGATTCTGCTCTGAGCATGGTGTCATGGTGGTAAAGAATATCATGACCAAGGTAATTCCTCTCTAAACACATAATAATGAAAGAAAAGTATATCATAACTAAGATAATTACTCTTTGGAGCATAATTTTGTGGTAACAAGAGTGCTACAACCAAGATAATTCCTTTTTAAAAAAAAGTCACAATGAAAAAATTTGTAGTGATCAAAATCACTTAGTGTTGTATGATTTTTGGTTCTATAATAAATGTCACAATGCTTCTAGTACTCATTTAGTACTTGGTTGCCATTAGGTAAAAATAATATCATGATTGAATTTATATTTTAGAACTAATACATCCACAACTCCAAAATAATATTATGACCATGAAGAATATATTACATAGTAAAATATTATGATAACTAAGTGGTAGAACCATATCGTTCAATGATTTTTATAAGTTATTTGTAGAGTTATTTTTAAGAAATGTTGTCATGATTTGTTAATAGATATATGCTAGTATAAGTGAGTCACGACATAAGAAATGTCATAATTTTCTCTTATCGTTATGCCTTTGTCCTCAATTTTTACTTTCCATTAAGTCTATCATTTATATCTATTTTTTTTTTGAATTTACTATTATTCATCTAATTCCATAAGATTCAACATTGAGTAAAATTCTTACATTTGAAGCCTAAATTCAAAATAACCACATCAAAAAAAATAATATAAAATAACCACAAAAGATTAGTACTTTGATTGTCAAATATGAACCAGTTAGAATCTACAAAAATGTTCTTGGATGATGAATTATATACCTATTGCTTAGCTTACTTTCAGATAGTTAAGATAACTTTGTGGTTTTCCTTAGTATGTTTCCATGAGGAGTGATATCAATACTTATTATCATTGAACATAAAATAACTACACTAAGCACACATAGAGTGAAAGAATAACAAATTATTCCAAAGGAAAATCAAGAAATAGAAAATTAAATCAATGTTATCACTATAATAAGTTATGAAATGTCAAGAGAAACAATTATTCTTGGAAAAGACTACAATAATATTATTTGAAAGGAGATAGGCCTGAGAGATATGGAAATGTCATATTAGAATATGATATCTTGTTAGTTAGTAATGATAATTCCAATAACTTAGTGAGTCATGGGGATGATTGACTAATTGATTAAGTCATTCATTTCACATCACTCCTTGACATTGACTTCTTTATTATATACTAGATATTCATGTGAACTTGTTTGAATGCATGCTGGATGACATGGGTACATAAATCACTCTGCTAGTGGTAAGTAAAAATTAGTCAAGGGTTTATTAGTCATTGTGATAGGTAATAATAAAAGTTGACTTTAAGCCACTTAGGTAAGAGTGTTTAGAGATCAGCTAAATGTTCTTCATCAAATAGTAACATTAGTCTCTGACATAGGAGACTTGCTCAAATGAGTAAGAAGGACATTCAACTACTAGCCAAAAGAAATTTTCTTTCATTTGACTATGGATTCTCTCTTAATGAGTGTATGGGTTCTATGGAAAGAACAAACCATATAGCACCATTTTACTCTATTTCTTCTTTAAGGAGATCTAGTATCTTTGATGTGATACACAATGATGTCTTCTCTATGCAAAGTAGAATATTCAATTAGGTGCTTTATTTTATTATATTCATTGAAAATTTCTCTAAGAAGGTGTGGGCACATACAATGAAAATAAAAGATGGGTTCATTCATATTTTTAATGATATCCACACCAAAGTTGAAAGAAAAATCAATAGAAAATTGATCTTCATACATTTTGATAATAAATGAGAATGCATGAATTAGTTTGAAAGCTATTATGTATCACAAAGTATTAGACTTGAAAGATATCAATCAAGATGCCTTGATTGAATAGTGTGGCTGAGAGGATAGATTAAACTATTATAGAGAGTATCTAATTTATGCTTTCTCACACATTTTTTAAAGAATTTAAGAAAGAAGTTATGTGTATGGCTATTGATTTAATTAATATGCATCATGTTGCCACCATAGATGAAGATGTTCCTGATAAAATCTAGACTAGGAAACATATTTCAAATGATGACATGAGAGTATTTGGAAACAAATCCTTCGTTTACATCCCAAAAAATGAAACATCAAAACTAGATGATATTACACATCCATGTGTTTTCCTTGACTATGGAAAAAAAGAGTTGTTAAGATCTAAGAGTCCTAACTATTGGCTTTGATACTAGATGTTAAGAACCCACACTTGTCTCTAATACCAAATATTGATAATTCATGAGGAATTGTAGAAGATGATGGTTGAGGTTCAGGGTTTACGAAGATGAAAGTCATCCACAAGCAAAATTCTCATAGAAGAAGCATACACATGATGAGAAAAGAGGGAAGAGAGAGTAACATGATAATAAGATAAGAAAACTCCTTCACTATTCATTCTTTGTGATTAAGCAATATTTTTGCATACACATATATTCTCTCTTTTCACTCACTTATGTTTTTCTTATTTACAAGTCTATAGATAAGATACTAAAAAGGTCTTAAACTTAAGTTCAAGTTACAATAGCTTATAACATGGCATGGCTTCATTTGTGTTGTCACCCTAGAGAATAGGTCATGATTTGAATCTTCAAGTTACTAGTCAGCACAACTTAACACATGTTGTGGAAATAATGATATTATATCTTAAGTTGAGTTGTGACTTCATAATACAAGTTGTAACTTAAAGTTGTAATCTCTATTCGCAATCTCTTTTAACAAGTTTCCACTTCATTTAGATCACGACTCCAAGATTAAGGTTGCGACTCAAAACTCTAGACATTGTTATATATTTTGTCAACATGAATCCACAAAATAGGACTTCTAGCTTTAGTCCAGTTACAACTCCACAAAATAGGTTTGAGGTTATGACTCCAAAAAAAAGGGCACCCTAACTTAGAACTCTAATTATTGTTCAACTTTAGTCATCAAGACTCCACAAAACATGGTGTAACTTATCAGTAGTGATTCTATCCTTAGTCTATACCACTAGAACTTTTCTATACAATAGCTTTCATCAATGAATCAGAAGTATTTTTTTTCATGTCAATTTTTTTCAACCAAATTTTTTTCTATTTAACTTACCCATGGATTAAATGGTATTGAATGTCAATGAGCTTCAGGTTTTTCTGCTCAAAACTAAAGTCTGTACATATCTTTCATATCCAAATAGCTTTTTTCTTATATGGTAGAGGTCATATACTCTACCTCCATGGATGAAAATGTAACTATAGCTTATCTTTTATTCATCCAACTTCAAGAACTACCATACAAGATAAAAAATACAAATTTACCTTTAGATATCCACATCTATATCATAGTCGGCATCAACTAATTCATTGACTTACAAGATCTCCTTATTATTATTTTCACCAAACTATTATACATAATCAAGAGTACCACAGAGATACCTTAATACTTTTTTGATTGTATTTCAATACTCCTTCTTGGGTACGACATAAATCTTCCCAATACTCCCATAATATGTGGAATGTTAGGTCAAGTATATATATGACATACATGAGGCTCCCTATTATATTAGCATATGGAATGATGGTCATCTCTTTTTTCTCTAACTGAGTAGTAGGACACTACTCAGCTATTAGCTTCATACCAACCACCATAAGAGTTCTCATTGACTACTAATCATAAATATTGTATCTTTGAAGTATGTCTTTTACATACCATTACTACCTAGAACACAATTTTTTCTTCTCTCATTCTCCATGGATCTCTATGTCAAGTATAAGGCTTGCTACCCTATGATCTGTCATATCAAACTTTTTGGAAAATAATATTTTCATTTAGATAATCATGTCCATCCTATTTCCCATAATAGTATATTATCCACATAGAATTAGAATAATAAAATTTCTTCCTTAAGGCCAACCTTTATAGACACAATGGTAAGCATCACATTTAATGAATCCAAGGTGCAAGATAAATAAATCTAACTTTTGACATCACATTCGAAGAGATTGTTTTTGCCCATACAAAAAATTTTTCAACTTGCATACTAAGATTTGCTTGCCTTTGATCTTGAACCCAATTGATTGTTCCATAAAAATTTCTTTTTTTAGGTCACCATAAAGAAATATTGTCTTCACATCTAATTGTTCAACTTCTAAGTCACACCTTACTATAACTACAAGCATTACCCAAATTGTGGTCATCTTTACTATATATGAGAATATCATATCATAGTCAATGTTTTTTAGTTGAGAATACCCCTTAACGACTAGTCATGACTTGTATTTCGTTATCCATCTATCAGCTTTTAGTTTTTACTTGTAAACTCACTTGCATCCTATTTCCTTTCAATCTGAGAGAAACTTCATAGGGTTCTAGGATTTGTTCTTCTTTAAAGACTATAATTACTCCTTCATGGCTTGCTCCCACTGCATAAAATTTTCAAAGGCTCTAACATCCAAGATAATAATGAAAGTGGTTTCAAATAGGCTAGGAAACCTAAGCATGGCATGAGGCATGGCCCAATTTTGACATGTCAAGCCCAACACGACACAATCCAAAATTGTGCCTAGACGCTAGTCATGTTGACCCAAGGCACGACTCATGACATGTTGGGCTGGCACCTAACATGTCTCTTGTTGTGCCAAGCATGGTTTAAATCACTAACCCAATAGCATGGCACATTACATGATGCAGCTAATTTTTTTAAAAAAATAGGCTTATGAACAAATAAAATAAAAGGACTATCATTTATTTGTAGTCTTCATGGCCTTATTGAGGCCTAACATCGATAGCAATAAGACAATGCATGTCATTGTCACATTGAGATAAACAAATAAAAAAAACACATATTTTTGTGTGCCATCTGATTTCTTCCCATGGCTCTTAGACAGAAATATGATGGTTATCAAATTTCTTTCTAATAAATTATTTAAAAAAACCTTTTAATCAAAAAAAAATTCTATAAATATCTACTTTATTTATTTTTCTTTCATAATTAATCTATATACTATTCTCCTCTCTTCTCTTCTCAGTGCTCTCAAATATACATCAAGTTATTTTTAAAATTTTTCATTTTTTTTCTTTATAATTTTAATCTTGTGGAGTTGAGTGTTACTGATAAAGTTGTTATCATGATGAGGAGAAATTTCGAAACATTATAATATAAGGTACAATTGAAATTTGATTGTCAGCTTCATAGTTTGCATTACAAAATAAGTTGCACATTTCGGTTTAATTTTAATTACTTTATTGTATTTAGATTAAAAACTAAATTAATAAATTTAAGTAAAAAAGTAAAAAGTACTTCTCTTATTCTTATTTCTAGTCCATTCTCACCCTTTAAAAATAATAAATAATGGATTTAATGAAAATCAAATAGACCTAGACTTAGATAATAATGATAAAATGAGCAAAAGATCCTAAACTAAAATTAGGTTATATTCTATGGTCTTAACTCATTTGCCTAAAAACCTAAAAATATCAAATATTAATAGTCTAGATATCCTTTAACATAATTTAAATAAAAATTCTAGGGGTGTCTAAAAAGATTTGGCATATTATATATATTATAAAATATATATACATGTAAAAGTACTAGTGGCAGTGATCATCTTAAAAGGCATGTCGATGAATGCATCAAAAATATGGTATATTAGATCTTAGGTAAATCTAACTTAGCGGTTAGGTTATTGAAGTTGAGTAACTTCAGGTTCATTGATCCTCTTTTTTTATCATAATGAATTTGGGATGAAAGCATAATGAAATTGATTATTATCATGGGTCCTCCAATAAAATTTTCAAATGATTCTAGAAAAATTAATATTATAAAGACCTACTTTCAACCTAACTAATCATAGAATTCCTAGGTATACTAGTATGAATGAAAATCAAATATTTTAAATTAAAAAAATAATTAGTAATTAACAAACTTAGGAAATATGGCGAAGAAGTATATGTGATGTCTGACATCTTGACTAGTCATGATGATACATAATTCACATGCATCACTAACCATTATATAGATTCTAAGTGAAAACTAAAAAAAAATAAGTTTTCTAAGATCCTCCCTCTACATGATGGATTCACCATATATGAGTGTTTGATGAGGATCTTTAGGAAATATAATTTTAAAAATAAAATTTTTAGTATTATATTTGATAATGCTTTAACTAATATTATCATTAACATATTTTTGAGAACCATTCGAGATTGATCCTTAGTTGATATTTTTCATATTAGGTATAATGTGTCATATAATTAACCTCATTGTATAAGTAAAAATGAAGTTGTTCCCCACATTAGAAAATATAATAAATTCACTAAAATATCATATGATACATAGTAGATAATATGAATTCATACTATATATTTGTTAGTGGGTCTAAAAAAAGAAAAAATTATAAATGGATGTGAGACAACATTAGAATTAAGATTTTTTATGATATGATAAATATGTATTCATCTATGTATACTCCTACCATTAGGAATATGTTTAGTATTTACAGAGAATATCCTAATTTTAATGTCATGGCTATTGAGATTGAAACCACATATTTAAAATATTGATCTTTTATTGTATCTTTTTATTGATTGACTATCTATATGGATCCTAGTGTTAAGGTCAAAGTGGTAGATACTATTTTAAGATACATATTCATATGCATGAATCAAATAGAAAAACACATTTATTAGATTCATGAAAATTTCTATCATATTTATATATTATAATACTAGATATGGCAGTTGTAACAAAGCTCGAAGTATGGATATGGGCACCATATTCAGAGATGATACATTCCTGTTCAATTAGCAATGGTAAATTATAGAGTTTTCCATTGAATAAAGTGAATTTTCTTTGTATTTAGATATTGATTACAATTCAATCATATCACATGATAATATTAAGAATTAAGATAGATAAAAATCATATTGACCTTTTTAGTCTCTAGTATACATCGAAGCCTAGTTTTTCTATGATTGTGAATATTTTTTTTGATAAGAGATCCAAACTACCACAAGATATCATAGAAATACTTTTATACTTAATGGATTGAAAAGATTCAAAGATGAGTATTTATGATAGAGTAAAAGAGTTGTTAGTCAATGATGACTCAATCACTTAGAGGACTAAGATGCAATGTGTTTATGTGTATTTATTTTGCTAATATACATATACATATTTTTTATTGAGTAATCATCTTATTTATTTATTTTATGTTAATTTACATTATAGTGCATTTTTTTATTGTAAAAATATAATTTTTTTTAAAAAAAATTTAATTTTCATGCCATCGACCATAGTGTCATCTCATTAGTGGTAGGTGTTGCCCACTAGGTCTAGCCCTGGCACTACCCCATAGCCCCTCAACTTTATGCTCTACCTACATCCATAGGCATAGTCCCACTAGCTTATTGGCAATGGCTAGATGTTGTGGCGTGCCAATTCTAAGCACACTTAGCATGATCCAGTTCAACCCAGCATGACTCAACATGTCTGGTTCATTAGGTCATAAGGTTGGGCCATCTTGGGATGAGAAAAATTCTAGCCATGTTGGCATTGCATGGCATATCACATATAGCTATTTGGTGTCATGTCCATCATGACATGATGGCCCAACTAGGCCACCAAATTTTTGGTCATGTCATCATAACATGGCATGTTTGACATCTCTAAGTAGTGGGCTCATCTCCAATAGTATATTGAGTATTATATGCCTATTAGTATATCTCATGGGTGAATTTCTAACTCATATAGACATTCTCAATTAGGTATTCTCTCAACTAATTTTTCATTAGGAATGTCAGTACTCAATTGTAATAACTTTTTTTCAACTTGTTCACCTAAGTCAATGGGTTCCTTTATATTGAGTCATGACACTATAGATCCATGTCGTGACTATGGACTATGTCACATTCACAACTTCATGTCTCCACGTCGTAATGTTGAAATTAGTTCTAACATCATATTTCTATAACATGACTAAAGTATTTTGTTCTCCACATACTCATTTTTCTCCAAGGTCATATCTATCTATTCTATATCAAGATCTTTAGACAATATATTCTCAGTGCATTCTTCTTTACATTCCCTTAACACAACGTTTCTATTATAGAAATATCAACGTTTATATGTACTTATTTTTGGGTTTCAAAGCTTGTAACCCTTGACACCTTGTAGCTTATAAACTTGTACTTTTCTGATTTAAAATTTAGCTTATCCTTTTTTTCCTTCAGCACTTGGACGAATGCATCACATCTAAATACTCTTGGGTGGCATACATTTAGCTTCCTTCCATACAATACCTCAAATAGTGTGTGATCATTCACTATAGATGTAGGAATCTAGTTCTTCAAGTAGCATGTTGTGGCAACTACTTCAGCCTAAGGACTATGGCTCTAAACCTGCCTAACTTCTCATTCACCTCGTCTTCTCCAATAATGTTATGTACAACCTCTCAGACACTCTATTTTATTGTGGTATCATCCTGATCGTGTTCTACATAACAATTCCCTACTCATCATAGAATTTATAAAATAGAAAATATTCAATCTCATTATCCATATGATAAGCTTTTATCTTCTTATTGAATTGGTTATCCACTTGCACTTTGAATTCTTTGAACATCTTTAATACCATTTCTTTATAATTAAGTAGATTCATATATACTAGGAGAAATCATTAATGAATGATAAATAATATCTTGATCTTTCAAGTGATATCTCTGATATTTCGCTAAATAGATCATTATAAATTGGATCTAGCATTGTTGTTGATATAGTTGTAGTAGATTTGAACTATATCCACTTTTGTTTCCCATATTGACAATCCTCACATTACCTGAGAGCTTCTATATAATCTACTAGTCCTTCCACTACCTTATTTAAGGATCTAAATATTAGACATATCTTACTAATGAAACCAAGTCATTGATGCAGCAACATTATCATAGGTTGTGAGACTGTACTAGGTCGCAACTCTATGCTTGTAGTTGTACATCATGATATTGACCTAGTTGCAATGTCATATTTCAACATCATGACTAAATGCTATTGTCCATGGATTTCTTCTCAGAAATAAATGACTAAACTTTAGCTATAATAGTGCTTCCTAACAAGTTATACTAGCTTCCACACCTTGTTCCATGAGTAGTTACAATTCTCCTAATGTCATCTTTCAAGACTTGTCATCACAACTAAAATTTACACCAACATCCATCATCACACTTATAGTAATTAAATTTCTTCTTATGTACTGAATATGCATGACTCCCATAATAAATTTGGAAGCTTCATCGTGCATATTTGTCTTCTCATGGCCAAATAATATAATGTTGTGTCCTTGCAAGTATATGAGTCATATAAAAAGTTAAATAGATATAAGAGCATATATAAATTTTACTTGAAATGAGTTTGTAGTTCAAGAAATTAAAAGTGAATCAATAGCTACTCGAATTGAATTGATAAACTTGATCTTTTAGCAAGATACTTAGACTCTAGGATTGACTCACTTCCATACATGTTAGAATATTTCTTTAGTATTTGGTTAATATTATATTTAATTGTTGAACAAAGGGTAGATTAGTATGATAAAATTCAAGTGCCCTCTTATCATATAAGTTGACTGTCATTCTTAGACTATCACTACTAAAAAGAATGCCCTCATAATTATCTCATCGATGTTTTACCACCGAAGTAATACGCCATTCTATTCACATACCATCTGCCCATCTACTCATTTGAGAGGCAAATCATCAATTATCTTTGATGATTGCTTTGAATATACACCCATATTATCTAACCTATAATATTTTAAAGATGTTAGATAATATGGTAACAAATACATTTATACATTTACCTTAATAAGCACCATACTTTCTACAATTAATAGACATCTTATGAAACTCACTTATTAAATATGTAGAAAAAAATTTGACTCATAAGGTTATCACCACCAATTACATCACCTACTTATGTGTGTGCCTCATAACTTATCTATCATTATTTGTCCTGGCTAGCTCACAACTCTAACATTACGTTAAAACTCATAGGTTAGATATTTTACATAACTCTCACATTATATGAGGTTAGTTCTACTAGAATATGCACAATAGATTGGTTGTAAGTGTATTCGTAATTTTGGCTTCATGATTATCATACTTATAATAAATCTATTTTAATCTTGAATTTCCACACATTGATTTATCTTATACATTAAGATTAGAAGGATTGTCATTTTATTCTTACCATATCGTGTGAGTGTGTCATGTGGTGTATCTATCAGCATTCACTATGGCTGACATGCATAGTGGTTATATAACACACACACACACACACACACACACACACACACACACATATATATATATATATCATACTCTATATCTTGAACCTATAAAACATTCGTATCCATCAATATTTCATAACATAACATCAACACAATTATTCAATGATATAAAAATAATATATCAATCATGCAAAAGTACATAATCTAAACTTAGATATTAATTTAGCCTAATATTAGGAAAGCATCTTGTGTGAATCGATGGTTGTCAATGCAAGCCCAAATATGAATCTAAGCTTCAAAACCTAAAACTTAATCAAATATTACTGCTCTCAACTTTAAGTTACTCCTAAGTTGGGGTTGGAATCATGCACCTAGTAATCGCAGTGGCTCTTTGATCAAAATCCTATTACCTTTCTCTTTTTTTTAAAGTATTGTTTAAATTCTTTAGGGTATTTATGCAATGCTTTCAATTAGAAGTCATAGTGATGGCTTGAGGTTGAGACTTCCATGTCAAGTCTGATCTTCTCTATAGTATAAAAGTCATGCTAGAAATTGATGTCATAACTCAATTAACTTTCATCTGAAAAGAAAATTTCATGATATTGAGAATAGTCATGAATGATATATTTACTCTTTATAGCCAAAAGTCATGAACCTAGAAATGGTCATTACTTTGGTGATTTCTCTTTGAAGAATAAAGTTGCAGCACTAAAAATAGTAAGGAACGGGGTAAGTACTTTCTAGAATAAAATATCATGATGAAAAATAATAATCTAACTCAAGACACTTAGTATTTTAGATATGCAATTAATAAATCATCATATTGAATCTATCATGATTATTTATACTAAGGAGATAATTGGCTACTATGACATAAAAATAATGTCATCACTATTAAATTTTTGTAGACCATAACTTTAGGATAATATTATGGGCATGAAGACTATGTTGCATAGTGAAAAGATCACGTCAACCTGGTGATAGAATCATAGCTTAAAAGATTTTCATGACTGATTTTATAGAGTTACAGCCAAAAAATAATATCATAACTACATAGTATGGTGATGAAAAAAGATCTTGGGTTGTGACATGGGAAATATCATAGTTTTCCATTGATTTTTTATTTTATCTGAGTCTTTGCTCAACCAAGTTGAATAAGTTTTACCCAAATACATACAATTTCACTAATATTCATAAAAATATTTCAAAACATAAAGTTGATAAAATCTTTTTGATACAAGTATGCATACAAGCGAATAAACCAAGAAATACAGTTCAAACAAACCAAAAAGAATAAGCACGTGGAGTGACGAATACTTCACCATTGAGTTGTTTCTCATCATGCATGGCAATGAGGTGGGGTAGGGGTGGGATGACCCTCTCCATGCCCCATCCTTTTGGGCATTCTCCAAGCCTAGCACCACTGCACGCCATGTTTTTGACAAGGTGGGGTGGGTTTTTATGTCATTGGGTGGGATAAATGGTAATGCATTCCCTACCCCATTGCCTCATCTGTTTGGTTCCATGACTCTAGAAGCTAGATGGGGCATTGGGATCAAGGATCATATTCCTTGAGCCCACCATGTCCATATGTTTGGATCCCAAATGGAGTGGGGATAGGGTGGAGATCATATTCCCCAACCTCTCAATGTGGCAAAATTTGTTGTCTCATCCCCGCCATGCCAACATAGTTTTGTGAGGAATCCCCATCCATTCAAGGTGATTCTAGGTGGAGTGAAACAATGACAGAGTAAATTTCCTTCTTATTTATCATAGTGATCTCCTCTCTATCATAAGGATCATAAAGATTGAACCAGCTCTAATGAAGAGTCATATGATATGGCATGTCTCTATTGATGGACCAAGTATCCTCATCAACATATGTGATATAAGTCTCAGAAAAATATAGATCTCCACTAATAGATGACTCCTTCATTGCCAAGCCATCTCTTTCATAAGTCATGACTTGTTATAATGACAAGGATGTGAGTTGGCACTCTTTCAAGTTTTCAACAATTTCTCTTGAAATGCCCAGGTATACTACATGTCCTGCATTTCAACTTCAGCTTATCTAAACTATATCTTTACATAGACTTGGTTCCAAACTATTTGATCTTAACTTGTACTTGATTCCAAACTACTTTATCATTTAGTCTTCAATCCTTCCCGTCATAAATAGTATATCATATAGTATTTTGTCATACGTTTCATCCTCATATCCTCTAATATTATTTTTGAAACTACTATCTTATATGATATTCTTATTATACCACTACTAATGAAAATAATTAGATTATCCCATAAATAAGGCAGTGAGCATAAGAGAGTAATATTCTTATCATTATCATTAATCTCATAGTCAATAGATTATAGTTGGTTGGTCAATGTTTGGAATTTGTGTAGATGTGAGGTAAATAAGTCATTCTCTTATATGAGCAACTTATCAAGCTTCTTCCTTCGGAATAATTTGTTGATTAGTGACTTGTTTTGATAGAGCATATCTAGTTTTCTTAACATATCCTTCCTAGTTCTCTCACCATAAAGATTCACTAAGATCTTATCTACTAAACATAGTTAAGTCAAGCATCATACTCTCCAACCTACCTTGTGTCATTTGATAGTATCCATAGATGAAGTCTTTGATTTCTATCCACTCAATATTGGATTTGAATCTTATATTGTAGACAAATAGTTTTTATTAACAAGTAGATATTACATATTCAATTTCTATAATTCAAAACAATTCCTCTCGAATTTCTCAACCTCAACCCTAGATGTCATTAAACTCATCATTCTCTGATCTACACTTTGATCCTTCCTTTAAATACCAAAACATAAATCTTATCCACGCTTTGTACCAAAGCATGCCTATAATATCAAATATAAAAATCTAGGAGTCCCAACTATCAGTTTTGATACCAAATATTTAAAACATATACTTGACTCCCATACAAAATATTGAGGATCCATGAGATACCAAAGATGATGATGGTTGGAGGTTAGGGTTTCCAAGAAGAGGAATCAACCATAAATAGAACTTTATAAAAGAGGAACACAAACATGATAAAAAAAGAGAGGGGGGAGAGACGGAGAGAGTAAAGAAAAATTTCTTCAATATTCATGCTTTGTGGGTGAATGATATTTCTGTATGCACATACATTTTTTCTTTTCACTCACTTATGTTTTTCTCATTTACAAACCTTCAAATAGTAACCTAAAATCCTTTTAAACTTAAGTTCAAGTCATGATATCCTATAACATATCATGGCTTCATTCATGTTACGATCCCAAATTGTATGTCACTACTTGAATCCTCAAGTTACTAGTTGCCACAACACAGTGGAAGTTGTGGCTACTATGATGTTGCAACTTAAGTTTAGTCATAACTTAACAATATACATTAAGACTCCAAAGCTATAATTTCTAATCACAAACTCTCTTAACATATTGTATCTCCATTCAAGTCATGACTCCAAAATCGAGGTCATGACTCTAAACTCCAATCGTTGTTCTAGTTGTGCCTCTATAGAATGGATCTTGACTTCTCAGTAGTTGTTATAGTTTTAGTCCAATCATGACATCATAGAACATGACATGACTTTTAACTTTCATCATTATTCTTGTTTTAGTCATCATGATTCCACGTAATAGGACACAACTCTTCAATAGTTATTCTAGTTTTAGACTAATCATGACATCAAAAAATAAGGTTGTGACTTTGCTACATAGTAGTGGCTTTAGACAATGTATAAGATAATCCTAACAAAAGTTTAGGTACAAATTATGGGACTAATGCCTAGAAATATTATTTAGAATAGAAATCTAATTTTTTTGGAGGACCAATAAGTTGATGTCAATTATCTAAGTAAAGAAAATTATGAACCTTCAGAGATTCCTATTTGCACATATTCGGTATCTCATCCTTCTATAGATTAGATAGATCAATGGGAAGGAATTGAGTTGGTACATGATGATTCTGAGCCCCAACATTCACTAGATTATTGTTATCCCCAAGACATGCTAGTTGAGGAGATGAGAAATAAAATTTTAGTTGGAAATAGGCCAGGTTGAGTTGCTCATTTTGATACAACATAGTCTAAGTTTTGAAAGTCATATATGCCTCACTAGGTATCCTATAGAATCTATGATCATGTATTACTCGTAATGCCAATGAGCCTGAAAGATTTCAAGAAGTCATCTCTTTTGAAGATAATGAGAAAAGTCTTCATGTTATGCAAAAAGAGATGAAGTGTCTTACACCAACCATACTTATAATTTGGTACCCTTATCTAAAGAAAAGTTCTCTTTGAAGAATAAATGGCTTTATAGACTAGAACATGATAATAATGACTATGATGTCAAAAAATTCAGGTATTCATTTCTCAATCATCAACCCTAATAAAAACTTGTGGAAGTTGGGTAAATTAACACCACCATGTTAAGCCCAATTTACTTGGACGTGAATAAAAAAATAGATAGACCCCTAGTTTTTGATGCTAGTATTGGATATTGAGTACTAGGTAATTATAAAATTATACTATGATACCAAGTTGTGATGCGCCTAGCATGAAAATTCTATCCCAAAATCAAATCAATTCAAAACAATAATCACAATTTCGAGTAAATTTGGTCCACAAACTCATTCATCCATACTCAAGAGGATACATGATCTATCAAAAGTCTTTAATAGTTTAAGGTTTTATTACAACATTCTGATGTAAGTCATTTAAATGAAAAATGACATCATTCCAATCTTTTTACATGAAACTTATCAAAATACAATCTAGCTTTCATCAAAATTTCTACCTCGGATGGTTGTTCTCCACTAGTGTATGTTCTATACCTAAAATATTTCCCAAGGGTGAGTCATGCCCAGTAGAGAATATTCCTATAAGAGTACTCTCCTCCTGAGTGAACATGTAGTAGTGTACTTTAGTCTAAATACAAGGGTGAGTCATGCACAAGTAACAACTAAAACCAACAATTCCAAAATACAAGTTCCAAGCTAAAAATGAAATGCATATCCAATGAGATGAGAATCAAATGTGCATCATGCCTTGAGCCCTTGCTAGCTCCAACTACAAAATGTACATGCTAATATTTGATGGAATATATTGATGAGCATATTCAATGATTTTTTTAAAAAAAAACATGTTTTGTTTGTAAGAAAAGTTTCATGGATATCGCCATTTCAAAATCTTTTTTAAAATATAATCTCATGTATTTTGTTTAGATAGCAAATTTTTGGGATATCATTATAGGATTTTGCATTCTTCCCAATATTTTTTGAATTTTTACTAATGGATATGTTTGAATCAATTTAGGCCTTTTGTTCAATTTAATTATTATGCCCAATTTTTAGGATTAGACATAATCCCAAAATGACAAAATCTCATTGGGTGAGTCTTTCTCTTCTAATCAGTCCTATAAGTATATAGGTTGTATAATTAGTAAAGACTATAAAGTGTACTTTAGTCTAAATATTAATCTCACATGGATTATATAGGTAATTCGATCAACCAACATTAGTTAACTATTATTCTAGTTGAAAGGATAAATTTGAAATTTTGATAAGATTCTTAAATTCTAGGTAGAGGTGTCAATGGCCAAGGCAAGGCATGAAGCATGGCCCAAATTAGTTGTGCCAAGCATGGCACAATATGATCTAGAATCATGTATGGACTTGGATCATGTTAACCCAAAGCATGGATCATGTAAACCCAAAGCATGGCTCATGTTATGCTAGGCTAGAACTAACATATCAAGGATGTGACTAGATATCATAAAAGTACTTGCATGTATGAAAGACTAAAAATATTCAAGATTTTGCATTCAAGAGATGACACAAGAGTTACTGGTGGATAATAATTCATGAAAGATAAAGGATATTGAGAACACTACTAGCGATACTTTTAGATATTTACATGATGATGATGATTATGATTTCAACTGCACTACCATACTAGTATTGCATACATGGATTGATGACTCATTTGATTTTTCATTGTTTTTTTACATATGATACCATATTTTCATTATTTTTAAATTTCTGTCAGTTATGTCATTAATCATTATGTACTTATGGTCTTATGTTTCATCTTATAGTATGTATATATATGTATATATATGTCAACTTTTTTTAAATTAATTATTTCATTTTATTTCATTTAAATTTACAATGTAATATAAATATGTAATACATGTTGCTTATGCACTTTGTAATTACATTTTTTGATATATAATTATATTAATAATTAATATAATTTTTTCAATAAATAATAAATTAAAATTTCAAAATATTTTAATTTGAGCTTGGGCACATGTAAATACAAATTCAATTTATATTTTAGGGATCAGATAGTTGGCTTGATGCTTTCAGCTTGTCATAGTAGTGCTGAGTTGCTTCCCAAAAACTAGTAGGATCCAACATGACCAGATATGACTTGGTAGGATCCAGCATGACCCAGCATGGATGTGCCCAACTATGGGTCAAATGGGTCATGTCAGGCCAGATGGACTGGTAGTCATTCCAGCATGGCATGACCTATTTGACACCTTTAATTCTAGGGTTGGTATATTCTATTATATATGATATCTTATCTAAATAAATTAGGTATTATTGTGATAGGGTAAAGAAAGAGTATAAGATTATTAAAAAAATATTTTAGTATCCTACTATCATATAAGGTAGTTATCAACTATTAAATCATTCTCAATGATGATCCCCTTTTAGTAATCCATTGAAACTTAATCACTAAAATAAAAATTTGTCTCTGCTTGAGGGTCATCCACAAATTCATATCTTTTTGGAAATTCATCAACTATCTTTAATAGTTACTTTATATATACATTCTTATTTTCTCATATGTTATATAAACATAAACTAATATGATAGTAATATACTTTCAAATTCAAAAGCACCATACTCGGATAATTAACATATAATTTTTTAAATCTCATTGGTGTAATTCATATAATAGAAAGTAACTCATAAGATTATTTCTACCTTATGAGTCACCACCAATCATATGTGTCTCATGGATTACTTGTCATCATCTATCATGATGACACATGACTCACACACTAAAAGGTAAAATCCTTAGAAAAATAATTTATAAAAATATCTATATCAAATGAGAGTTAATTCTTCTAAGAAATACATAATAAATTGGCTAATAAAAGCATTCATATTTTTGGCTTTTCATTATACTCAGATGATTAATATATATCAATATCAGGTTTTGATGATTAACATACCTTAACATTAGATATTGATTAACATGCTCTAATGATCAGAAATGCTATCACTTTCTTCATATCATTAAGCATAAGTGTACCTTGTGGCTTACCTATCACCATTCACCATGATAGCATACAAAACTCACTAATAATAATACTATAATTTTAGTTCTACATAAATACCATATCCATTAATATCCAAACCACAACAAAAATCCAAACATTAAATCATTTATTAAGCATCTATCACACATAATCAAATAAAACTATCTTAGACCTTAATTTAGTTTGACATTAGGAAAAAATTCACACAAAATAATTAGAGTTATATCTCATGGAATTTTGGGTTCCCAATATCATCCCTCATGAGTGTCTAGAAATCTAACTCAAGATGCATAATATTTTGTCATGTGCCTTGGATTTTCCCCTAAGGTGAATCAAAATTCATGCGTCTTTTAGGGTTTATGCTTGTATCTTGTGTTGCCCATTTGCTCATGGATCACCTCTATATTTAGGTGAATTTTTTTTTTCAGAACTTTGACTTTGCATCACTTTTCTCATGCTATATAATCTCTCATGAAATTTCATGTTTTTTCCCTTTTATACTCTAATGGTTGAGTACAAAATTTAAAATGAAAGTCATGACTTTTAGAAAAATTATAGATTTGTGTTTTGGTCTATATAATACAAAGTCAAGGCTTTAGGGATGTGCTAAAGCTTTATTTTCTTTCTTACTTTAATATACTATGACAATAAGAATGATCATAGCTATACATTTCAACTCTAGAAAATAGCATCATGATATTGGAAATATGTTGCAACTTTGGTCTCTCTTTTGCATTAAATGGCTGCAGCACTAGGAATAGCCATGGTTATAATTTTTCTTCTATAATACTAAAATATGGCATTGGGAATGAGTGTGGATTATGAAATTAATCTCTATAACTCAAAGTAGTAGCATTGAGAATAAACCATAGTTTTGGTCATTTCTCCAAAGTAAAGAGTCATGACCCTAGAAATGATTGTGGCTCGAGTATTGCTATATAGAACTTTCAATAACTAAAAGTTATAGTACTATGCATAATACCTCAGCTATTGTCTTAGACTTCTTGACTCTATACTAAGAAATTCATTGAGTTGGAAGATGTCGTGTCTTTTAGCACAAGTAGGGTACTTGGTTATTGTAACATAAAATTAATATCAAAACCATAAAAAATATTAGGAGCTAGTATGGATGCAACTCTAAGAAAGTTTTTAAGCCAAAAAGAAATGTTGAATAGTAAAATGATTATATCAATGAGGTGGTCGAGTCATGATATACGAAGATTATCATAACTATTTGTGTAAAGTTTTAGCTAAGAATAGATGCTGAAACTATTTTATAACTCAGTGAAGTATAACAAATTAAGTTATAACACAAGAAATTTTATAAATTTAAAATGACTTTTCACTTCCCTCCATTTGAACAATCCATATAGTTTCTATTTCACCAAAAAATAATATAATTTCATAACTATTTGTTATACTTTGTTAAAAACTACAATTTAGTAAAATTCTTCATTTTAAAACTCTTTTCTATACACACACATCATAAATAAGCATAAAAATAACTAATTTTATTTGATATTTGGAATATCAAATATCTTTCACCCAAAGTAGAATTTAGTCATCCTTGCTATTACCCATACATGTATCTTTTTCCATACTATATAATATCTCGTGTCTCTATGACATCATCCAATAGTACCAAGCTCATTGATCAATCATCAAACATGATGAATGACCATAATTGTGCACTCACACCCATTAAAATGTGATATCTCCGTGCAAATATAATATAATGCACAAATTCACATAAATATCATGTCACATATGAATAAAAATTATAAGACCCAGTTACATCATACACCTTATCATGCATATTAGATAACTATAGCACATACATTTTGTTTACAACCCATATTTAATTCTAAGATATATCACAAGTCAATCCATCTGACCAAAATCCCTTCATGCACATAGAGTGTTCATATCACATATTCATCATATTATAAGGCTAGCCATAGGTGTGCACTTAATCAATTATTCCCAAAGGAATTAGGCAACATCCAAGTTTCATTTCAACTAGAACATTAGCATTGCAATTAATATTTTACTAAGATGCATAATTCCAATGAACTATTATCCTATACGTTTACTTTACTTAGGGATATGAATCACCTCGTTGGGGTCATTTTAACTCAAATTGTGACCTAAATAGTAAAAATTATTTATGTATTACGGATAGAATTGTTCCCATGAATTGAACCTCAAAATCAAAACTCTTATGATACAATTTGGTTCTTAGTGTTCTTTGGATATTTTTAGAAAATTTCATTAACTTTCATCTCCAACTAGGATCATCCAATTTGGAGGTCCATAGGCTAAGTTATAGCCAAAATCAAACTCAAGGTGTTAAGAAAATTTCTACCAAGTTTTCTCTAAAATAATTAAACATCATTTTAAAATATTTACTCATAAACTTGAAATTTCCCAACACAACAGCAACATACAAAAAGAACACACAAAGATAAAGAAAAACAAATAATTGCTATCAATATAGCCATTAGGATAGAATTAACTTAGTAATTCAAAAACTCTACCTCTATAACCAAATGAGATCTCATAAACCCTTCTTAACCCCAAAAAATATTGATTTCTCCAAAATTCTCTTTTGGAATTCATTGAAATCTTTTAATTTTGGTACTCATGCTAAATCTCATCGAATTAATGAATGTTAATTCTTAGATCAACTAAATCTGATCAGTTTCTTTCATCAGTTCGCTATTTATACTAAATCAACTTTAATTAAACTTGTCATAATTTTATGAAAAGTCTCGACAATAGGGAAATAATTGCAACTAAGGAAAAGTCATGATTTTGGAAAAATTCACAACATCCTGAAAATAAAAGTCATGATTTTCAAAAAAAATTCACATTTAGAAACAAAAAGTCATGAATTTTGGAAAAGTCATAATATTTGGAAAGAAAATCATTACTTTGAAAAAAAATCATCACATCTAGCGCATGTTAAGAATTTTGACATGTCACAGCCTCGAGAAAGTAATGTCATGGCCTCGAGCATCACGATATGTCATGTATCAACCACAAGTTTGAGTTATTCTTAACAATGTGTCTCTCTCTAACTATTCTAAATTTATTTCTTCCTGCAAAAATCAATCATTGAGAATATGTCACATAATTGAATGATTGTGCTAACAAATTGGTAAGAACATAGTATTCAAGAATTTTCACTAACCATTTAGGTAAGGTTTTGATTAAGAATATATATCAAAACTATGTAGAACTTAATGATATGCCTTCTTTGTTAAATACCTTCAAAAATTAATTGGTTTTATTACTATTTATTAAAGTTCTTCAAAATATCAAAAAATATAAAATCAATATCTATTAACCTCATTTTTACTTTCACATATCATTATCAATCCCCAAAAACACGCAAGAATATTTGGTGAATTGAACACTAAATACTTATGGCAAAACATGGTCTAGAAGTGTGCATGGACCTAACTCGCGTTGGCCCATATCATAGTTCTTATAATGTCATGTCAAGAACTTGCATGGACCCATGCCTATCTGTCGTTCCAGCCATTGTAAAATGGCTCATTTTGCAAAAGCAAAATGAAAGGAAACCAGCAAGGCAACACTTATGACTCGTTGTGGTCCTATTAGCCAAAAAATACTAATACAAAATTTTAATTTTTTAAACCATTGGATTTAATCCAATGGTTCTTTGGGTGAAATCCAATGGCTATTACATTTTCACCCTAAAAATATATTTTTAATCAAACAAAAATTATATAAATAGTATATTAATATATTTTATTATTAATAGTTTATTTATAGTCTCTTATCTTCTTCTAGCTATTCCCTTTTTTATAAATTTTTAAAAGAGTCATAATACCATATGTTCATAATTTTTTTTTTACATTTGTAAATTTAATTTGGTAGAGCATTGTATTAGAGAAATTTTGGTGATTAGGTGCGACTTCCAAACAAGAGCATTTACGGTAGTGGTAAAAAAAGTATATGCTACTCATATAAAGTAAAGATACACATTATGTTGTATATATTTTATTTTGTTTTATATTTTTTATATAAATAAGTAAATTAACTATAAAAAATAAAATTATAAAAATATTACTCTTATTGGATATTCTAGTCTTATAGATTAAAAAAATAATAAATAATAAATATTATAAAAATAAATTAGACCTAGACATAGATAATGATGATAATCCAACCAAAATATTCAAGACCAAAACTAAGTTTTATCCTATAGTTTCAACTAATCCACCTAAAAACCTAAAACTAGATTAATTTCAGCAGTATTGATATATTTTAACATAATTAAAAATAAAAATTCTATTGATATCAAAGAAGACATGGTATAATGTATATATTATAAATAATATATATATATATATATATATATATATATATATATATATATATATATATATATATATATATATATATATATGAGTACTCATTACATTGATCATCTTAAAAGATATGTTGATCAATACATCAAAAAATATGGTGTATTAAATCTCAAGCAAATTTAACTGAGCAGTGAGATCTTTGAAGTTGAATCAATTTCAAGTTCATTGATCCCTTTTATTTATGGAAAAGAGTTTGGAAGGAAAGACATTACACAAATCCACTTTTAACCCGCTTATTATAGAATTCCTAGATTGACGACTGATAAGAATGACATAATAAAATATGTTTAATTAAAAAAATAATTAATAATTTAAAAACTTATAAAATATAGTAGAGTGGTTTTCATGATATTTGATATCTAGACTAATTTTGATGATATTATATTTGCATGCATCATCACCCACTATGTCAATTCTAAGTAGAAACTAAATAAAATAATTTTATGATATTGTGATATCCTTCATCCTGAATCCCTATTAAATATGAGTGTCTATTGAAGACTTTTAGAGAATTTGATATTCAAAATAAAATTTTTAGTATTACATTCAATAATACTTCCGATAATAGCATTATTATTAATATATTTATGAGAATCATTAGAGATAAACTCATAAGTGATAATTTTCATGTTAGGTGTGTATATCACATAATTAACCTAATAGTACAAGCAATAATAAAAATAGTTTCATATATTAGAAAACATAAGAAATGTACTAAAATATCTTAAGATACCTAGTAAACAATAAGAGTTTAATAATATATGTTGTCAATGGGCTTTAAAAAATTCTAAATAGTTATCAAACACCATTAGAATTATACATATTAGACATTAGATTCATATGTTAGTTACCGGTTTGTGATTTCTAACTATGTTAATAGTATAAGTAATAAAATTATTATTGAAGATTTAGACTTGGAGACGAAAATTTTTTTTTTTTGAAATTCTTAACTATTTTTTATAATATAACAAATATATATTCATCTGTGTATACTCATACCACATAGATTGCACTTTTTTTGAATATATAATATTAGTAACATATTTAGTAAGTATAGAGGACACCTTGATTTTAGTGTCATGGTTATGAGATGGAAAGTAAATATTTAAAATATAAGTTATTCATTCAATCTCTTTATTGTTTAGTTGCATGTATGTATCCTAAAGTTAAGGTGAAATTGATAGAAAATATATTAAAATATATATTCATATGCATGAACCAAAAAGAAAAACCAGATGGTAGGATTCATGAATAATTAGATAATATATTTAAATATTATGATATAATGTATAGTAGTTTTAGTAAACCTTTGAGTATGAACATGAATATCATATTTAGAGATGATAATTTTTCCATTTAGCTAAGATAAGTCAAATGATGGGTTGGTCTATTGAATAGGAGAAATTTACCTTGCTACTTTGATAATGAATATAATTATATTCTATTATATGATGAAATAAGAATTTTAATATATATAGTTGGTAAAAATTATATGAATTCATATATTCTATGCTATTTAAATTTTCACATGATCTACTAATCCTTCTAGTTTCTAACATAGTATCGGAGTTTACTATTTCTATGCTATTTAAATTTTCACATGACTGTAAATATTATTTTAGATATGAGATGAACATTATGCCTAGATATTATAGAAGTATTATCATCATTAAATGACTTAGAAGATTCAAGGATGAGTCTCTTCGGGATCAAGTTAAATAGCTGCTAATTATTGATGACTCACACAAAATCAAGGATATCAAAGATATGACTACTAACTTGAGATATGATGATTTAAACCATACAAGGTTGATCACGGAGGGTTGGTATGTTATTGTTGTTGACTATTATCATCTGTCATGCTTTATAGTTTTTTATTTTATTTTTATTTGTGATATCATGATGAAACATAGACCATGAAATGGATATATATTTTTTATTTAGTTATATCTTTTATTTATTTTTATTTATAGTGTGGTATAGTTTATTTTCATATTTAAATTTTTAAAAATGAATTTTTATTTAAAAGAGAAACCATCTCACAAATTCAATTTCCATGGCCCACACTTAGTGGCCACTAATTATAAAATTTTAATTAAATCCAATGGCAACGATCACTAGGCATTAGTTGGCTATCTAATGGCACTGGTAGTGGAGTGGCCCAGCCACAAGGCATTGTGGACTACTTGACTAGCCAATGCCAACAAGAGGGCATGGGCAAGAGGAGTCAGGGACTAATGTGACATTGCCTAGTGCTCACAGGCCACTATGGCACTACCTAGTGCTCACAGACCACTACGGCACTACATAGTGCACATTGGCCATTGCCCAGGCTCATTTCCATGGCCAAGTGTTGGGTGACTTGGCCCATGCTTGAGTCAGCATGACCTAGTCTAACCCTAAATGACTTGTCATGCCTAGCTAAGGCGGTTAGGCCATTGTGTCATTTCAAGCCTACCTCCCATGTTGTCATATTGATATGGTATGACCCAAGTACCTAATTCGTGTTATTTCCGGTATGATGACCTAATTGTGCCATCAAATTTTAGGTTGTGCCAACCTGCCATGACCCAATTGATACCTTAAGCTTGGGAGCCCTGGGGTCAGACCAAGTAATACTTTTGTTCGAATAGCATGATAGATCAAATAGATTGATACCATTTGAAGCATATCCAACATCCCTAAGAATTAAACTCGTGACCTTGGGGTAAGAACACTCATCATCTTTGTCAATCAAACTATCATGTTGTTAGTAAATTTATATTAAGTTTTATTTCTCTTATATTCTGAATTTTAGTTGAATTGTAACTATATTTTTCAATAGTTTTATTTTGAATTTGTATGTTTAACTTGTGGTGCATTTAAGTGATCGAATATATTTTTTTTATAGTGCAATTTGTTTTAACAAAATTAATTATTATTGGATTTTACACACATGCACACACTCATATTCACACATTCTATTGTAGAAATTCTAGTTTAATTCTTAAAGTGATAGCTTATAATTTTTTGAAAACATATTTAAAAGAGTCCAAACTAGTTAATTTGCAAAAACATAAAAAAGTGATGTTTTGACCTAGTTTAGATTACTTTTATTCAAATACTAGTTCTTGATTAATTACTTGGACCAAAAAAATAATTGTGTTAGGTGAACTTATCTCTAGAAATATACATTGGTCAAATTTTAATTGTTTTTATAATTTTTGGTTGAGTAAACTAAAGTCAATTAATTTCACTCATCAAGTAGATTGAGCAACTTGACATATTTTTTTTATATATGAGGGCAGTCCAAAAAAAAAAGTGTAGGGCATAGTTCAAGCCATGAAAATATGTTGGGTTTTAGGCCGGCCCAAATTTTTAGGAATCATATATTGTTTGCATATTTTGGTCACATAAAAAGTTACATCAATTTTTATTTTTCATTACAATTTGAGCTGACATATCTTGCTTGACATTATACAATCCTACTATTCTAATCATCCCTAAGAAATGAGTTGGGTTTTACCCAACCTAATTTCCTAAAGAATGGACCCAAGTCCTAGCATGGTTTAATTCAAATTATATTATGAGCATGTACCATGTAGACATACCTAGAACAAATACATAATGGTGTCAGGTATTTTTAGTTCAATTATATTATGAGCATGTGTGCCATATGGCAATAGTAATCATATTGTACCCTATCTACCACAAAGGTGGGCTAGGTAGTCTAAAAACATAATGCCAAGCCCGATAAGGAAGCCAAGTCCCCCAGGGGATGAGCTAGACCCTACCCAATAACCCATCCTAAATGAAATGGGATTTTGTATGGCCCAATTGAGATCCAAATTAGGTCGGGTCATATCTAACCCAAGTTACAAAATGGACAATAAGGCCCAACTAAATTTACTAGTTCTAGTTTTTATTTGTTCTCTCTCATAAAAAATAGCAAATTTTTTCTTAGTGGGCATACTTAATTGAAACTTAATATATTGATTGGGGAAAAATGTTAGTATTTTATTTATTGTCTTCCATCAAAAATAGTTGGATTGGGTTCAAATACATTCTTAACTACTTCCTCAATTATTTTCACAAAAATTTATTGCTTAGTTTTATGCTAGTAGTATCTCTCAATTTTATAGTATTTTTACAAAGTTGGCAGAGCTACAACCCCATTAAGTATTTTTACAAATTAACATGTTTTCTTAACAAGTGGAATTAGAAGCATAGATATTAAAGCAAAAAAAAAAAGAAATTCACAAGTACTTGGGTAACTTAACAAGGTGCTACAACCCCAAGCTGCAAACCTAGTTTGCAATTACTTATTAAACTTTACATATATTGGTGTTGAACTAGATGTGACAAATGAATCATGTCATTTTAACAAGCATATTAAAGGGTAGCATGGCACAAAATGGTGGGATATTGAGCAACTCGGTCATTATGGGCAATGCCAGGCCTAGTCAAGTAACCTAGCACATCATGGGCACTAGGCATGGGTTGTGTCTGACCTAGCACATTTCAAACCTATGCTTGCCTAGGTTCATACATGGCTAGTCTTGGTTTAATTTATGGTAGTTTGGGTTCGGTCCAGGCTAGCTTGTATATATAAAATTTTCAAAAAAAATTCTTACTTTAATAAATATTTTAATGAGATTGTGACTTGTTTTCTATTTTATATATATCATAAATGCATATATATATATATATATATATATATATATAGTTTATATATGCACATTTAGCATGTATATACACTACATATATAGTATATATGCATATGAATAGTATTCTAATACTACATATATGCATATATACATATATTTATTTATATATATTTGTGTGTGTGTGTACAGTGTATTATCGTTAAAAAATAAAAAAAAACTTAAATAACACTATTTAAAAAGGATTTTTAAAATTTAAATATATACAATATAACAGCATCAAATAGAATCAAATTATTTGAAAATAAAAAAAAATAAAAGTACATTTAAAAAAATTTAATGAATATAGAATAAAAAAATATAAGAAACAATTAATTTAAAATTTTATACTATTGTTAGTGTCAACTGCTCCTCCTATGGATAATGATCATCACCTATCTAGTTATGATCTTGACAATTCAAATTTTTGTTTCTTCATGAAATTCATTTACATAATCATTCATGTATCTTCATAATTCTATAAACATTCCAAAGTTTCTATAATATTTGGTTGTAGGTTCTCTTATATATAATAACATTCACAACAATAAAAAAATACAAATTCTAATGCTACAGCTACATTAGATATTTGAAGGGATAATAGAACATATGTCATTTTAGATACTTTAAGAAATATATATTAATAAGATTTTCACCAAATCAAAACATCATAATCGTGTATCTTCATAATTCGGTAAACATTCCAAAGTTTTTATAATATTAGGTTGTTGGTTCTCTTGTATATAATAACATTCACGACAATAAAAAAATAAATTATTCTAATGCTACAGCTACAGCAGATACTTGAGGGGCTAATTGATCATATATCATTTTAGATAATACGGAAAAAATATATTAATAAGATTTTCACCAAATCAAAACATCATTATTGTTTATATCAATCTAGGACAAAAACGAGTAGTAATTAATATCTAAATATTTTAATAATTCATACCTATCTGAGGGACCACCTCATCATATACCCTTAGTTAATTGCATGAAAAATATATCAAGATATCATATTTATTTTTTATATATTTATAATAATTTGTATTTGTTCATAAATTTATTATTATTATGATAAATTCATGCAAATATATAAAAGTTACATAATATTTTTGACTCCTTTAACCTTAATTCTAGTATCCATATAGGCGACTAAGTAATAAATATTTAAAAATATGCACCTAGTATTATAAATATTTTCGTTTTATCCCAATAACTATGTCACTAAAATATGGATATTCTCTTTATTGTTGAAATATAATACTCATATTACATATGCACTTAAGTGCAATATAATTTGTGTGAATATATAAAGGCACAAATTCATTGTATCGTAAAAAATATTTGAATTTTTTTTAAAATAAAGATCCTACTTCTCAATCATATCCATTTATTATGACTTAATCTTTTTTACTAGTCATAAAATCAGATATAAA
Organism: Sapria himalayana; assembly: GCA_029783825.1. Lineage (NCBI taxonomy): Eukaryota > Viridiplantae > Streptophyta > Magnoliopsida > Malpighiales > Rafflesiaceae > Sapria > Sapria himalayana. The sequence continues at coordinate 1,918,244 of JAREIK010001435.1, forward strand.
ATATTCGTAAACAATATATGAATTCAATGTTAGATATGTTGAATTTCATTGATGATTCACATTAAGTTGGAATGTTTTCTTTATTAGGTCTATTGACTTAGATAAATTATAATTTTTTTTTTGCTTACAAAATTTTCTAATATATTGTATCAAATTTCAAATAATTAGTGGGAAACCAATTTTAAGAAGATTTGTATTATTATTTTATTACATATATATCTAACATTTAATATCTCAACTAGGAGATACTCTTTGAAATATGAATAAACTTATTATAACACTTTTATTTATAGTATTAACACATATGATACTGTATATTTTATTTTTCATATTATCTAACTTTTCTCATCAAATAGTCATATATAGTAGAGTTATCACGATGATATAATATATTATGAAATCTTAATATTTTCTTATTTAATTTTTAATTAGAATCAATATAGTGAATGATGAAATATGCAAAATATGTTGTTTTTAGTAGTCAATATATTTTCTAAGACCCAAAATTATTAAATATTTATTAAATTTATAATTTTTTATAATATCAATTTTATAATTGACGTAGAGATCTTATAATATGTGAGTTCAATATATTTTTACATACAATATGTACTACTATAGGATCTTCCACAAATTTAAGTGAACACTCATACAAGCAATCATTCTAACTATTTTTTTTTCTCTCTTAAAAACTTATAATTATAAATAAAGGAGATCATTAAACCTAAATTAGATCAAAATTCAACTAGATTTGTTTAGGATCAATGCACCAAGCATTTTTCAATGTGTCTCCTTGGGTGATAAGTCCCACCACTAATATTAAAACAATATTTTTTTTTTTATAATTTCTACATTATATTAAATCTTCTTCAACTTCTTTAATATTTTTTTAAAAAATATATTAAAGTGAATCAAAATTATATAGAAAAAATCATCTATGAAGCTTGAGTTTTTAGGTTCACAAATAAGACTTAGCACTAAGAGACATTATTTTTGGATCTTTTAGTTTAGTTATCATTATATAAATCAAAATCATTTAAAATGCTAATTTATTTTTTATTAAATCCAATAGGATCCATGTTATTTTTATTAGAATTAGTAGTTGAATGAGTTAGGAGTAAAAATAAAATATCTTATTAATTATTATATTTCTTATACTCTACACCTCTATTTTATAAACTTACAACAAAAAAATACGTGTAGTATTCATGTATCTTGCAAAAGTATATAGAACCCTCCAACTAGGTAGCATAGCATTTTCATAATTTCTCTACCCATTAGACTAGATATCATTGTCAATTATGATTATTCATAATTTTATACAATATTATATTACATAAAAAATTGAATAAACTAAAATGATAATTTTTGAATCATGAGAATTTGAGACAATTAAATAAATGAGATAACAGTCTGATAAAATAATATGAATGTTATACCTATTTATATAAAATTTATAATTTTTTTAAAAAATTAACCATTGGATGGACACAATACAACCAAGTACCAACCATTAGATTATGTCCATCAATTGGCAACAAAAACTAAAAATAATGTGTCATGTCACTGTCATGTGCGACATATCACAATTGCAATGGGTGGAATAGCCATTGTGAGGATGTCAATGATCAACTGGCCAATCTTTTTAAATGAGCTCAGGTCATGTTGACGGGCTATTTGATTTAGTTGAGCGGGCTTTGAGTGAATTTACTTTTATGCCCTTAATGAATATTTATTAATACGTGCAGCTGTAAAGTATTTTCTTTATTTATTTTTACTTCAATTATTAGAGTCATATATAAACTCTATTTTTTTTTTGACCTAGAGTGTTGAACATTTTTTGATAATTGATGCTTTGGTTTTCATTGCTGCGGGGCTCTCTCTTCTTCTTCTCTTCTACTCATTCTCTTTTGTGCTTCTCTGTTCTTAAGAAATCCTTGTTTTTAACAAGGAATTGTTGTTATTAAACAACAGGTCAATCAGCCCAACCAAACTAACTCGTGGGCATCTTAAAAAATTTGATGTGTCGAACCCACAGCTAACTTGAACCAAAGTAAAATATTTAAAAAGTTCTCATGTGCCTAACCTGCAGCTAACCCTGAACCAAAGTCGGATTTAAAAAAAATATCATGTGCTAAATCCTCAAGAATGACTTGGGCGCATGACCCGAGTGCCTTTTATCATCTAGGCATATGACTCGGATTATGCCGTGTCACATGTTTTTGCAACACACAGGTCGATTGTGCTAGCCTGACATGGTTTCGGTTGTGTTGTGCCTTACTCGGCCTAGTTATTTTTTTTTTTTTTTTTTTTTGATAAGTAATGCACTCGGACGAGTTTTTGATGGGCAGAGAGCTTGGAAAGTTCACAAGTACATGTGAAATCTAAACATCAAGTCTTAACATAATGCATTGATAGGTCGCAAGTACATGTGAAATCCAAAGTACAACCCCATTTAGGCAAAATACTTCAGCAATTCACAAGTAATTGGGAAATGAAAAGGAATAAAACATATGGATAGAAAGCTTTAAAAGTTTTCAATCATTTGGTATCATTCAATTTTCAAGCTGTTTTTGTACAGTTTTATTTTTGTTTTCTCAATGAGTTGTAAACATGTATATATTATCCATGAACTATAAAATAAAACAACTTCAATTGAAGCTTTTTATCCTTTTTTTTTTTCAATTTTAGAATATAATTTCACAATTTTATCTTGTATTTTCCTTGGTGAATGAAAGAATTAAATACAAAATTTATAGTAATGAGAATTATGAATTTCTAATTATAATTTTGCATGATTCACAAATCCTTATTTTTTTTATAGGATTACCTCGAATGAAGGTTATTTGATATTCTACTAAGATATTATTACTTTTTTTACTAGAACCATTATCTTTCAAAAGCTATCACATATTATTCATGCTTATGTAAATCAAACTAAGAAGTTATGATGTATGAAGTCAATCTTTGAAAGCTATTTAACTAATTTAACAATTTTGTTCTTAAATGCATGCCTAGAAATCTCACAACATCAACCATAGATATTGCGTCTACCAAATTCCAACTCCTAAGATACACATCCAATACATTACTTTTCAAATTCTAGAATGTAGTGAATTGTTACAAATTATTGCAAAATCATCCTAAACTTTAGCTACCTACAAATTTTCCTATGTTTCATTTTCTTAGTTCCTCACAAAGCTAATATATGTCATTGAAGATTCACAACTCTTAAAATGGTTCAATTATTTTAAGAGCTCAAAAACAATTTTCTTGTTGAATAAACGAGCCTCATGATGAAGATATACAAGTTAAATATGAGTATAATGAGAAGAATCACAATGTCTATCAAATCATGAAAGATTATATGCACCCTAAGAGAGAATCAGAATGTGGATTGTCTTGTATTGTGCAAACAACAAAACATATAATTATCTAACTGTATATGTGCAACTGCCTCTTATGTTTTATGATATGAGGGATGATAATATTTAATTATAGTTGACAGAATTTTAAGTGGTGTGCAAACCTCCAAAGTGGAGGAACTTCAACTGATTTGATATGGTTGGAGCATTTTCCTATGATTGTAAGCAATTTTTACACAGAGTAATTTATAAATGACATTTGCAAAGAAGTTGTCGCCGCTTCATGAGAGGGTTGAAAAGACAAATTACATATTCTATGAAACTGAAAAATTAAATATTTTCTAAGTATGTGGAGATGTATATATGGAAGTAATAACTTTTTGTATGCATCATGGATTTAACACTTGTATGTTTGTAAGTAATTTTTATGAAGAGATGTCATTGTCAATAAAGTAATTTTTGAAAACTACTTGTCATGGTGATTTCATAAACAAAGATTGGATGATTCTTTAAATTTTTTGGGTGATATGGTTGATGTTTCCAAAAGTCATGATAAACTAATTGTTTTGTGAATTTGCAACAGTTGAATCACAAAATAATGCAATGGGAAGTAAGCTTTGTTTGAATGAAAAATTTGATATAATAGCAATAATAATTTTTTTTGCAAGAAATTTGGAGGACATGGAGATTAAGTGACTTAAATATGCATAGATATTGAATGTCAATTAAACATACTGCTCTCCATATCAACTGGGTGGCTACCTAATAGAAGAATACTTTTGCATTCTCATAAAGAGTGGGATGTATAATAATGAAGCCAATGGTATTAGGAGTTTCAAGCAAGTGTAAAATTTCATATTAACTCATACTTTTGTTGGAAGAATCATGTTCGGCACTATAAGTATTGAGTTTTTTATGAAATATTTTTAACTTAATTCATATGGTATTTGTATGAGAACTGGGCATAAAAGATATTAATTTCACAAAAAATAAATTTTTATTGAGTTTGATGAAAAATAATGAAATCAATTATAAATTGAGTACAAGAGACATATTCGTTGAACACAAAACTAAAGTGGATAAGAACAAGGTGAACATTCATTATACATCAACTCAATGTCATGATTGCAACAAATAATGAAATCAACCACATTATTAATACTTACCCATAATTTTGAAATAGTCGCAACAAATTATTCTTGGTCAACTCTATATATTAGTATAAACATTCATTATACTTCACTATTCTATCATATGATTGCAACAACTTTCTATGTTACATATTCACTATCACCATAATATTTTAGAGTCAACCATATTTGTTCTAAAATATATTTTCAGTCATGCTATTATTTTCACATCATGATAACCATAATATTCAAAATCAATCACGACATTGAAATGAAATTATACTATCACTTGAATAATAATATGAAGTCATAACATATTTTTCAATATCATGACATTATTATTACATAATTAAAATCATAATATTTCAAGATTGCGAAACAATTTTTTGTCATGATATTTTTTTCATATTGCCACATTATACTCAATGACATGGTTGATTTTAGTTGTGATATCTTTTGATTCTTTTCACGTCATTACATCATCCTTACACATGCATGACAATCTCATGATATTTTTTATGATATTACAAGGGAGTGATGTTACCGACATGATTCAACTCAATCCTCTGTTGTAACATCAACTCATCATCATGACGTAGAGCTCATTAATGATGCTATATTGCATCTTTATGATATAAAAGCAAGACTAAACAAAAATCAAAAGAATCATTTGGGAAAAAAAGCAAAAAAAAAATGAAGAGGGGGCACGACAAATACCATTGCTTGCAAGGAAACACAAATAAAGTCCAACATAAAATAAATTTAATTGGGAACTAGAATTGGAAACCATATCCTAAATGCATGTTGCCGTGTGGGATATATGATTCGATACAATAATTTCCAAATTATCATCTTTGAATTCCTCCCCAATATCAGATTAATTTAAAAATCTATGATTGATTTATGTAATAGTGCATGATGAGTATGATTTTTAATGAATGATTAATAGATTTATGATATAATTGGGGGTTTATTGATATGAAATTATCTTTAATTGTTTAACCTAGGATTTCACCCGGTGGGATAAGTCACATATAAGTCATATGACATATGCAAGAGTACATATGTCGACTAAAATTAAGGACCCTCCAAACACCTACTTGTAGTGGCTTCTTTGGGTGAAATTATTAGATTTGTGCGAGTTAATTATTGCACGTACGATGCCAACAAACCCAAATATATAAATGCTATTATGATCATATTATTATATGTTATCTAAGTATAAGCCATGGAATAGATATAAACGGTATCAAACCAAGCATTGGGTAGAGTTTAATTATTAGGCAAATATGTCAATTCAATTAATGGTAATAGGTATATGAAAAGCACAACTACAAGGAGATCATCCACAATAATAACAATATATGATTGATTAATTTTTAAAGTCTAACAAGATAATTGATGATCATGCATCTTATTATCCTTCATCCAACAAATATGTATTGTATTATCACAATACCCATAGACAAAACATCATTGTATATGAGAAAGTAAATCAATCCTAAAGTTTAAATATTTTTTTTTAAATCTAACTTTATCTTATCACCTTAACCAGTTAAGTCAAATTACAAAAATTTAATAAAAAATTAATATCAATTAATATAGGATTGATATCTATACTTATGTCTACTTTATTACTTGTAGGATCCATATGTTTATGATTATAATTAGCATGCATCACATATGTTTAAAGAACTTTTGTGGTCATTGCAAAGAACCATCAAATTCTTGACATCTTTAGCAGAATCACAATAAATTACCCAAACATTTATTAGATGAACAAAAAACCACAATTATTTTCTAACAAACAAACAACTTAACACTCCTCGCTGCCAAATTATTGGTGTTTAAATTAAGCAAAGGTGTGAAAGAATTTAAAGCCAAGAAAGAGCACCAATATTCAATCCAATTAACAAGCAGACAATTAAGAAAATGCCTTTAAAAAGAGATGGTCAATTAAAAAAGTTATCATTCTCATGTGATCAAAAATAAATTCTTAGCTGAACCTCAACTGAATTCATAAAGTATCCTCGTAGGGTGGGACATTAAAGCAAATATCCCACAAATATTAATAAAGTGCAAGTTATTACAACATAGAGGAGTGACAGATAAGTGAAATGACCATAATCTCAATCTAATGAAGGATGAAAAGGAAGTTCAATCAAGAAGAATCAAAATGAAAACTAAAAAGAATCTAATATAGAAAATTTCACAAACACTTGCAAAAATCTAAAAATAATATATAATGAAGATGCATGGAAGAATTATCATCATGAAAAGCCATCATTTCCAAGTCGTAAAAGGGAGGCAATGGAAAAGCACATGCCACAACCATGGGATGAATAAAAAAAAACATCAACGAACCAACAAAAAGAAAAACTAAGAAAATTTCAGGAACACTTAAGAAAATTCAAAAATTAAAATTTCAAAAGAAGAGATGCAGAAAGAAGAGAGGATTGTAAAGTCACCTTTCACAAAATCTCTTCAAGGAAAAAAAAGAAGTTTATCATGCATGGAAAATCCTTTTAAATAGTTAAGGACATGGAGGTAAACATCTTGTTGTTATACATGATCAAATATGTATTCTCAGACATGACGTTGCTCAGATTTTATGTATGATGAAGAGGAGGCTTGACATCAACAAAGAAGCTTCTTGACCGAGCAAGTAAGCGACACCATCGAGTCCAGGACTCCCACATTATATAAATATCAAGTGTGCCTTATTATATCTATCCATATTAGAGATGCATTCATGCAGAATATTATGTTCAAAAATACAAGATGATTCTATCAGGACTTTCTAGACTGATCTAGAATAGTCTAAAATATTTCCAATCAATTGAAAATTTATTAGTATAATTCTATAAAATTCCAAATGCTAGTAGACTCATTCCCATTCTAGAATATTCTAGTAAATTTTTTTTTTTTTGTAATAAAATTATAACATATGACAAAATCTTGACTTTCAGTGAAGTAAATCTCTCATTATACATGGAATAAAATTAATCCTCCCCATTGTCACTCTCACTTTTTAAAATTTATTTATAATATATTCCTCTAAATGTTTATCTCTCTTGCTAAGCTTGTGTGCATGAACTCAAAGGTATAGCGCTTGTAAGAGTCAAGAGTAGGCTGACTTAAACAATAACAGAAATAATATTTTATAACTACCACCACACCTGCAATATTAAAAGCTTGTGATCCATGACACAAACACTAAGCTTAAAATTCTACTAGTTAGCTTTGCATCTGGAGCTCAATTAGAATTCACACAGTTGATTTTACAAGGAAAAATGTCCACAAGATGTTAGTAGTCACACGTTCAAGAATTTAACAGATGCCATCTAAGTGTGCATATTAAGAACGCATCGGAGGCAATCTCCTTTGTGCATCAGATAAAATGCATTATTGATCTCATCAAGAGCCAAATTATGGGTGATGTACTCATCAACCTTGATTTCCTGCAATCAAAGCATAATTCATCATTATTTGATCATTGTTCTTGTCAAACCATATTTGAGATATATACATATTTTCCACTCACTCACAAACTGCAAATTACATATTTCCCATAAAAGAAAAATTAGCCATTTAAAACTTGGATAAAAAAAAATAAGAAAAAAGTATACTATGAAGATAATGATGTGTGTGTGTGTGTGTTTATACATACACATACATAGAGACATGTAGATGTATCTACATATCCATGTATGTATGTATCATACACAAAGATGCACGTATCTATTATATATAAGCATGCATGTATTATACATACATACATACATACATACATATATATATAACATACATGTATGTAGTGCATTCAATATGATACATAAAGATGCCAACCTTTCTCATGTATTTGTCCACAAGCCAAGGCACCTGTGATCGGCTCTTGAAGGCGCCAAAAGCTGTTCCTCTCCAAACACGGCCAGTAACAAGCTGGAAAGGCCGAGTGGATATCTCTTGACCTGATGCTGCAACACCCACAATGAAAGATGTTCCCCATCCCTTGTGACAGCATTCCAAAGCGGCTCTCATTGTGGAGACATTTCCAATGCACTCAAAGCTATAGTCAACACCACCATCTGTCAGATCAATGACGACCTACTGGATTGGTTCATCATGCTCCCTTGGATTGACAAATTCAGTAACACCAAATTTTTTTGCTGCATTTACAATTTGAATTTATGGGAGTAAATAGCACAAATAATGTAGCAACTGATATCCCTCTTTCAAACATGAAATTGTACCTATAATGAAATATACAATTGCTTAAAGTGATTACTAGACTAGGCCTACCTACAGTGAGATCGTCGCATACAAAATCATCATTATTATCATCGTTAAAATAAATTACAAATATAATCAATATCAAAAATATGTATTTTAGTTTTCCAAATAGTGCAATCCTTATATAGATCTTTGGACAAATACAATTCATCTTCATCTATGCTTTCTTTTTTTATCTTCAGCTAAATTTTTAATGGTAAAATTTTTCTTCTACATTTTCGATTATTAACTTATTAATCAAGTGTGATACCTAGATAATACCTCTATCACAGTCACCCTCCAAATATCACCTCTTAATTGTTATAACCAGCTAAATTTATGAATCTTCAGAGAAATTCAATTTATGCATGACTTTCTTTTTTTTTTTTTCTCAATGAAAAATTTTGTATGATTAATTGTTTCTTCTACATATTCTATTAACTGGTCAATCAAGATATTTTTTTAATTATAATTCTATATACTATCTTCTTTAGATATTCTTTTTTCTATCTTAAATTATAAAAAAAATTTTAAATTTTATTTTAATAAGCTTTTTCATATTTGTTTTGACATGCATATCTCTATTATGGTAATCCTACTAATAGCATCTCTTAGTTATGACGATCTAATTTAATGAATCACAAAAAAAAAAAAAAATAAATGGTCCACAAATTACATTATTATATTTTCTTCTTATCCTAAGAGAATTTTCTAATATATAAAAGAAATATCAACAAGCTGATTTTTATTTTGTTGCCATTTATATTTTGTCATTTTATTTATTTTATGTATTTTATACTTTTCGATGAGAACACATAACATATTGGCTGCTCCATTCACTTTTGCTCATTATATAATAATATTTAATAAAAAATATTTTTGAATGGTGTGATATTATCTTTCAAATATATATTTATTAATTTAACATGATATCAGAGCAAGGTTAAGTATGTGCCCTCCCATAAGTCATTTCTCCTTTTTTTTTGTCTATAGTAGTGCACAAATAGTAGTTACACACAATGCACGATTGAGTGTATAGTGGTGTATGTGGTTGGGAGAAATAGTTAGTGTGGTTGGGCAGAGTGGTGCGCGTGGTTGAGTGAATGGTTGTACAAACAATAGTGAGCATGGCAATTTAAATAGTGGTTCGAGCAATGATGCGAGGCAAAAACCCTAATCAGGTTTCCTTTAACAACTTGTTACAGATTTACTATTAATTAGAAAAAAAAAAACTGGAGAGAGAATTTAATGTAATTATTTTGGACAAACAATAATTTTATAGCATATTATAAAATTATCTCATTTAAAATAAATAAAATATAGCATCAACCTAATGGACTCATTGCAAAAGAATTGAACACACCAAAAATAATTATATATTATTTTTGGAGAGGAAACCAAGAGCCAGCAATGAGAGTGACAGATTGACTATCATAACTATCCAGGAATTCTCATAAAGTTTATCAAACATGATATTTATTAAAGTAAATATACAAAACTCATCTATAAAATATCAACAAATCATTTTTTTATTTCAAGTATTACTGATTATTTCACTAATCACTTATAATTTCACTTCAAACTCATAAAATTTCAACACATAAATATTGATTATACTGACAATCATATTTTTTTTATCACATTTTTTTATTCTAAAAATATTATTATCATCATGATAAATACTCAAAAGTTATTGCATATGATACTACTTATCTTGAATCTTTGTCATATTCTCTCCTTAATAATAATATTATCCTCTATATATATAATTATTTTGAACTTATAACTCATACATTCTCAACTTAATCATTAATTACTGATCAAACAAAAAATATTTGAATATAATCTTAATAGTATTTTGACCATAGAATATTTTAATTTATTTTTTTATTACTTTTCTTGATAATAATAGAATATTTAAGTTTTATTCTAAAATATTATCTCATTCACAATAATACTAAATCATGATAAAAAACATGCATGTGCTTCATGCTAATATGACCTATGAATTAATATCACAATATTCAAGAATAATTTTGTTAATTGTATAAGTATATTCACTATGAAGACAAATACAAATAAACAGATAAATTATCTTAAAATAATAAATATAATGAGAGGATAAACTCAAATAATTGATATAAACTACCTTGACAATTACTCGCCAACATCTATAATAACCTTAGTATGTATTTTTATTTTTCTTATATTATTTTGGAATTGAAGAACATATTAGTTAGATGTAAAAAATATAATTTTTCATGAAGTCTTTGAAGAGGTGTAATTTATAGATTACAAATAAGTATATTTTGTACAAATAAGTATAATTTATAGATTATGAAAAATATTGTACATCAAACAGTCATTGAGAATTTAGTTCGCAAAATTTTTATGAGCAGCCACTTAATTTGGATTCCGCATATGTGTTATTAACATTTCTTTATTCTTTTATAGAAGTCTTATGAACATGTTGATATTGTTAATTGTCTAAATAAATAATAATTTGATTATAAAAGATAATGAATTAAAAATCACTCAACCAAATGAAATACAATTTCAAATGAACTTTTAGAAGCTCACAGAGATATCAAGTGGTCTAGGTGACCAAGGCACGACATAAGACCATCCGAATTAGTCATGTCTGGCCTAACACAGCATGATCTAGAATCATGCCTAAACTTGGGTATTGCTAGCTCAAGGCAATATTCATGAAATATTAGGTGGGGCCAATCGTACCTCGTGCTAGGCCAAGCAAGACCTGAGAGTCTGGACCGTTGGCACGGTCCAGTAACACATGACCTATCACCCATGATTAAGCATGAGTTATAGGTCAAAAACTCAAAGGGCAAGGCCTAAAGCACAATTTAAAAAAAATGGCAATCCCCACCCCTACATGAAAAATCATGCCTCATGCCTAGCACAAAACCCAATTTCACAAAATGGGCTCCGACATAAAAAGTGATAAACAAGGATGTTGATTTCCACGTCATCTAAAATTTAAAAAAAAAAATTAATTCCAAAATTATGTAGTCACCAGATTTTGTTTCTGACGACTAGAGAAAAAAATCTGATGAAAGACAGATTTTTGCTTATTTAAAATAATAAAAAAATTAAAAATAAAAAAATAAAAAATATATATATTATTTTAATATACAAAATTTATATAAATTGAAAATAGAAATTTTTTAAATTTCATTCTATCCTTTTATATTCTCATCCTCTCCTCTCTCACATCTTCTCTTCTAAGTTAAGTGGCCATTATAAATTTTAATTTTCATTTTTATTTATTTGTGTTGGTAGTTGTCATGGATTAGCAAGTTTAAAAAATGAGAACTTTAGTAGTGAAGTTCTCTTTTTATTGAAACTACAAAGGTATAGGTGCTATTCAGATAAATTTACATAGTTACAGTTATAATCCACCATTTTTATATTAGTTTATTACATTTAATTATTAAATATTTTAAAATTCAAAAAATAAATATAAAATTAACAAATTAAAAATTTAATTATAACAAATTTAATATCGATAGAGATAATAACCTAATCAAAAGGCCATAGGTCGAAACTATGTTCTCTACAATGAAATCGACCCAACTTAAATTGCATAAAAAACCTAAAATAAAGAGAACTTCAATAATATGAATTCACTTTAAGATAATAAATAATAAAAATCCTAAAATATCAAAGAAAAATTAATATGATATATATATTATAAAAATATATATACATGTAAGAATATAAATGACACTGACAACCTTAAGATATCTTTACGCCAAAAAATATGATAGATCAGATTAGAAACAAATTCAATTGAGCGGTAAGATCTTTAAAATTAGATTAAGTTTAGTATTAATTTTTCTTCATATACTGCATTAATTTCATTCATATACTGTATTAATTTCATTCATATATTGCATTAATTTTAAGAAGAAATATATAACTAAACTTATGTTCATGAGTCTTTCAATTAAATTTTTAGAAGATTATAGAATAATCAGTATTATACAAACTTACTTTTAGTCTGCTTATCATAAAATTCATAGACCACAAAAAGAAATAACATAATAAAATATTATAAATTAAAAAGATAATTAATAATTAATAAATTTAAAAAATATAGTTGAGTGATATCCATATAATCCAATATCTAAACATATCAAGATGATACATCATTCGTATATAGAGGTGTCAAACAGGCCGGGCCAGCCCGGCCCAGCACGAGGCACGGCACGGTTCGGCCGTGCCTGGGCCGGCCTGGCACGATAAAAAAACGTGCCCGGGCCCGTGCCGTGCCCGGGCGAACAAACTACGTGCCGTGCCGTGCCTTGGCACGGCACGCCGGCACGCGTGCCTACGTCGTGAGTCGCGACTCACGAGTCCTGACTCACGAGTCACGACTCACGGTCACGACTCACTGAGTCGTGACTCGTGACCCAACCGGGCCCCGCCCCCGGTAAAAAGACCGCGGGTCGGGTCCAAACAGACCCGACCCGCCCCGCCCCGCCTGCCCTGCCTTGCCGTGCGCCCGTACCCGAGCGGGCCGGCACGGCACGGCCTTGCCGTGCCCACGGGCCGTGACGTGCCCGGCACGGCACGGTAGCACGGCTGGCCACGTGAAAAACGGGCCGTGCCGTGCTGGGCCGGCCCGTTTGACACCTCTATTCATATACATCATCATTTACTAAGTAAATTCAAAATAAAAATTTTATTAATATATTTTAAAATTTTCCAAGGTCATATATCCTCATGATAACTCTACAATATATGAATGTATACCCAAAATTTTTAGTAAATATGATATTTAGAATAAATTTTTAATTTTATATTCAGTAATACTATTAATAACGAAACAATCATTAATATGTTTGTCAGTAAATATTTAAGATAGGTAGGGGTGTTCACCCTACCCTATGGGTAGGAAATATAATCTTCCGCCTACCTACACAAAACTTTGTAGAAGAAATTTTTTTATCCTATCTTACCTGAAAAGAAGTAGCATTCCTACATGATTAATCGGGTAAGAAGTCGGGTAGGAAATTGGATAAATATTTATGTAGTTATAGCTTAAAATTTTTTAAATATTTTAATAATTTAATTAAATAACATGCATTAATGCTCTACCAATTTAAAAAATTAGTGCAATCGACAGTTGTAAGTTCACACTCTGCAGTGCAGTTGACAGTTGGAGTCGGCAATTCGTACTTCGTAGTGTAGTTGGCAATTGACAGTCAGCTCGGCAATTCACACTTTGCAGGCTTCACTCTTCAGCATTTAGCCATTCAAAGTCATATTAGATTAGGGTTTGGGTTTTAGTTTTTTAGTGTTTATAATTATAAATTATAATATATATATATATATATATATATATATATTGTTTTAATGCAGGTAGGGTAGGATAGAAATACGAAAATGCATTATTCTTCTGCATTCCTACTTGATTTAATGTGAAAGATTAAAAATTCTTCCGCATTCCTACCTAATTTGTATGGTTGACGGCTCGGTCAAGTAAGGTAGGATCGGGTAGGGTAGAAACTTACGGCCAATCAAAAATTTGAACACACCTAAAAATAGACCATTAGGTAAAAAATTTTATATTTGGTCTATGTGTCACATAATTAATCAATTAGTACTGTCAAAAATAAAAAGTATTTCTTTCGCTTGAGAAAAATAATGAAATTCAAGAGGTTAGCAATACATATTTATCAGTGTGTCTAAAAAAATATAAACATTTCAAATGATTATAAAATATCATTGTTATGTTAGAATCATATGCTGACTATCAATATGTGATATTTAACATCAATGATAAGAATAACATGACTATTATTAATGATTTAGGTTGAGATACATAAATTTTTTTTATAAAATTCCAAAATTTTTTTATAACATGACGAACATGTGTTCAACTGTGCATACTCCCACTACTTATATTTTACACAGATGCACATGCAATAGTAGTAGTATGTTAAAAAAATTTAAATGAATATCATGCATTTAGTGGCATGATTATTGAAATGAAAACTATGTATTTAAAATATTAATCCTCAATTTCAATTTTGTAATGCTTGGATACCTGTATGAATTATAGGATTATGATAAAAGAAAAAAATATATTAAGATACATATCTACTTACATTAAACCAAGCAGATAAACCTGAAAGTTTTATTCATAAAAATTAAGTAATATGTTTATATATTACAACACTACGTATAGTAGCTATAGCTAGAGTTGTCAAACAAACCGGCCGAACCCTGCCCGGCCCGAGGCAAGGCCCAACTTGACCATGCCTCGCCAGCACTGCATGATCCAGACTTGTGCCCGTGCTCATGTCATGCCATGCATATGTCTATCGGGTCATGTGTCATGCCAAGCATGGCCAAATACGAGAGCCCATGGGCATGCAAAATCAGCACGACCCAAACTGTGCCCCGACCCTACCCCACCCCAAAGCCCAATGCCCGACCCCAAGCCTGACGGATTCAAATTTCCATCGGACCCGTAAATATTGAGACAACTTACTTTTATTTGACAAATCCTAGAACCAAAGATATTTTGGGTCAGTTCTGTCGAGTTACGAGCTAGCCCATTTGACACCTCTAGTTGTAGCAAGACTCCAAGTATGAATATGAACATCATATTCAAAGACGATAACTATTTTATTCAATTAACTATAAGCAAATGACGAGATGATTTATCAAATAAAAGTAAGCTGTCTAAATATTTAAATATTGATAACTACTTTATCCTTTAACATGATAATAATATGAATTTAAATATTTTAAATTAATAAAATTCATAGAAATTTACCTATTTCATAGTATCTAAAATGACATATGATCTACTGACATCACTGATGTCTAGCATAATATCAGAGTTTGATTTTTTTATTGTATCCAATATTATTTCAAATAGAAAATTGAGATTATAATTAGATATCATAGAATACTTACATATGTGAATAACTATAAAATTTGAGATTGAGCATTCATAATAAAGTAAAAAAGTAACTAACAAATAATAACCTCATGAAATATCAAAATCAAAGATACCAAGAGCACCACTAGCAATACCTTCCGATACACAAATGGCAATGATGATCTACATTCACACTATCATACTACAGAAACAGATTGATGACATATACTATCTTGAATTATTTTTTTTAAACAATACAATATTTTATTTGATGTTAAATTTCTGCCAATTATGCTTCATGTTATGTTATATATCATATAATACTTATTCATTGTTTTTTTTTCATTAAATATATTTATTTTGAAATTGATCCGAATATAAAATAATTTTTTTAGTTATTAATTTGAATTTAATTAGAGGTGTCAAATGGGCCTGCCGAGTCGGCCCGGCCCATTTTTTTGGAGCACGAGCATACTTTCGTTTCGTGCCCGGCCCGGCACGGTTTAAAAAAGCCGAGCACGGCACTGCCCGAAAGCACAGAAGGCCGGGCCGGCCATCCGGGGCAGAAAAAAATTTTATTTTTATATTAAATATATTTAAAATTTTAGATATTGTATAGTATTATATATTTATTATTTTAAATATGTTAAAATTAAAAATTTATTAAAAAAACAAAGATTAATTTTTTTTTTGTAATATCAAATTAATTTAAATTTTATTATAATTATTAATTATATAATAAAGTTATTAATTTTTAAAAGAAAAATTAAAACAAAAAATAAATAAATTAATACATTATGTTAGTAAAAATAAAAATTAAAAAAACATAAACAATATAAATGAAAAATTACCAATCATCCATTTAAAATCGAAGGTCCGAACAAAACAAATTACAGTTTCAACACAACATACAAACAAAGCGTACAATCAATAAAAAATATCGAAAATAAAAAACAATAGATCATCATAAATCGTCAATCGGCATATCATGAGTATCATCAGCCGCAACATCAAGATCAATATCATATGGATCATCATCATCGGCAATCAACTCCTCTTCAATCATAGTGAATGTGGATGCGACTGCAGTCCCTGTCCCAGCTCCAGCACGATCATGGATGCTAAACCTCGAATCCTCCCAATCCTTCAAAAAACCAAGGCCTCAACCATATCTGGACGTAATCTCGATCTCCTATCCGAAATCACGTTCACTGCAACAGAAAAAACATACTCCGATACTACGCTCGACACCGGAGGAGTGAGTCAGTAGATCCCGTGTCATCCTATATAGCACGAGAAAGGTGGACTCATATGATTTTCACCACTGTAATAAATCAAGATTCTTAGTATCAGAATGTGATAGGATTGAGCAGTAATCGGTATCTAAGTACCGAGACAGCTCGCTCCTATGTGATGGTTCACCCCTACGTTTCCCCCTCGTTAGCTGAATGAAAAAATCATCATCTCCGAATAAGGTATCAATATCCGTAATCACAGTATCACTACTACCACAACCATACCTAGTATCGTAGTATGTAAACAGGTCAGTCAACTTCTCGTGAATGAACCCTTCAGGTGGGTCTTCCAGGTTCATGCACGAGAAAATGTAAGTCAGGGTGTTTTCTAACCCTTCCACCTTAACCCTAGGGTCCATGCATGCAGCGAGGCAATAAAGAGATGGAACGGTGGACCAGTACTTCAAGTATTTGGTTTCCATCTCTGCAACCATATGACTAAGTGTCGGGTCAGCTTAATATTTCCTAAACATGCTACTAATGTTTCATATGTACCGGAGTGCAATGCAAGTGATGGGCGTATAAAAGGACGAACACATGTTCGTCGTGTCATAAAATATCTTCAGGAATTTTATAAATAAAATTCCTGAAACCCAGTCAGTATCATCAATAATAAGTTCGTCACTCTTACTATTGACGTAGTCGGATATCACGTGTTCGTATCCAACATATGATTCTAACATCAGATACGTGTAATTCTAACGATGTCTCACATCCGATTGGAATTTTTTCTTCTTAAAATTCGCAGACAAACAGAGACTGCCAAACTCTTGTTGTCTGCAAGGAGTGCGAATATATTTTAGCGCATTACGTACATTTTCCAACGCGGGAGAACACACCTTCATACCCGCTTGAACAATCAGATTAATCACGTGACACATGCATTTGGCATGAAAAATCTCTCCTAATGGTGCGTCTCTAATATTCCTAACAAACATATTAATCATTATTTCATTATTAGATACGTTATCGAATGTGACACTAAAAATTTTATTTTGAATTTTATATTCCCTAAAGATTTTTATCATACACTCAAAAATAGCCAGGCCATCATGAGAATGAAGAATCTCAGAGAATCCTAAAATTTTTTTATTGATTGTCTAGTTAAAATTTACATAATTGCTGGTGAGACATGCATAAGAAGATTCATCATGACTTGTCCATATATCGGACGTCACGGACACCACTCCACTATATGCCATAAATTCCTTAATTATTTTTTATTTTTCTAACTTATATATCTTTAGTATGTCATTCCTAGATGTGGACCTAGAAATCCTACGATAGGCAGGCTGAAAATATGTCTACATGATGCGCACTACCCTTGAATCTTCTGAAAATCTGATCGGAAGACTCATTAATGTGATAAGTCTGGTCATGCTTTCCCTACCCAACTCGCTAGAGTATATGAAGAGAGTAAATTTTGAGACTGAACTCGATCCAGTCTCAAAAAATGCAGTGCCAAGTTGAGTTTGCCTAGGATCTAATGGTTCATGTTTCTTGGTGCATAATTCAGCATGCCTTTTTAGGTGCCCAGTCCCAAACGAACTCTTACATGTTAAAAGTCTCATACAATATTTGCACTATGTAATTTCTTGTTCCTCACCCCTAACATTTTTTTGTGTTATTATATTAAAATGAGTCCAAACTACAGAAGTCCTAGTTTTTTATTTTTTAGAAATTTGGGTTGAGACGACTAAAGAAATCAAAGTTTCAGCAGCCTCAGACCTCTGTGTAATATTTTCATTTTCTAAATTTAAATATATTTCAGTTGTATTTGTCATTTTTTATGATTTTTATTTTTCATTAATTTTGGTCTAGAGAGGGAAACTATAGAGAGAGTTAAAAAAACCGTAAAATAAATTACCAGGTAAAAGCAGTGAGATCGGTCACGTGCACGGTGCACCACAGTCAAACTCTAATGTTCAAAACTCAAGCCGAGATTCACGAAAATCCAAGCCGAATGCCAAAATCTCAAGGCCCAAGAGAGAGAAGCAAGATTTTTGAGAGAAAAATAGAACGATTTGAGAGAATTTATGTTTTTGAAAAACATAAATGTTAAACGGAGGGAGGTAGAATTTATAGATTAAAGATATTAATTTTTTTAAAAAAAAAATATTTTTTTTATTTTTTTGAATTTTTATTAATTTTTTAGGGGGCAGAATCATGAGGACCGTTGGAAATCGCCCCCTAGCCATTGGAGGCGAATCCAATGGCTGAAAATATATATTTTTATTATTTTTTATTTTTTTCTCTTTGGGGATCTAGGTCGGTTCGGGGCTTTGGGCCTCGTGGAAGTGGAACCGAGGGTCGGGTCCAATTAGACCCGACCCGTGGTCTTTTTTGCGGGAGGGGCCGGGCGTTGGTCTTTCGCGGGGTAGCCTGTGCCCTGTAGGCAGTAGGCTCGACCGCTCGAGTGACACTGGCCCAGGACAAACCCGTGCCGGTGTGTCATGCCACGGGCCAAACCGTGTCGGGTCAGGCACAGCATGGCACGAGCCAGGAACGGCACGGCACAGCCCGTGCCTAACCAGGGCACAACACGGGCACGGGCCTGGGCACGATTTTTTCTCGTGCCGGGCCGACCCAGGCACTGCCGAACAGTGTCGTGCCTCGTGTCGGGCCGGGCCGGCCCGGCCCGGTCGACACCTCTAATTTTAATTCATTTAATTTTATAATGCAATATAAATATATAATGCACATTACATATAATTTGATATGTAAAAGTGATATCTTAATTTTTTGAATAAATTTAAAAATAAAATTTCAAAATATTTTAACTATGCATATTTAATTTAGATTACCCACTAACCTGCCCATAACTGACATGACCTAGCAACATTGAACATGACGTAGCATGATTTAGAACAACCCGACACAACCAGGCATAATGTAGCATGACCCAGCATGGATCTGCCAGGTTGCATTCCAGATGAGCCATGCCGAGCCTAGTCATTAGGCTCGGCATGCCGAGCCTAGCCATGTCAAGCCATACCGAGACTAGACACAACACATCACAAACCAGAACAACCAAACACAACTAGGCACAACTCGGCATGACCCAACATAGATTTGCCCAACTAAATACCAAATGAGTCATGCTAAGTCTAATCATATGGATATCATGATGTGTCATCATAGCACTAGATTCATATCATGTTGTACCTAGTACAGTATGATTGCCCAGCTAGGCCACAAAAAAATGAATCATATCAGTATGGCACAACTCGTTTAACACTCCTAAAAAGCTTAGATATTTTTTTGACATACAGATAAGTTATTATATGATGAATATCATTTAGCCATAAAAAATATATATATACTTGATACTTTTGTAGAGATTAGTCATTTTGATTATACTTCAACATATATTCCTACTGATCCAAATACTATTTTTATTTCTACAATCTACGATTACTACTTCAATTGATCATCTGACTATGATCAAATTATATATAGCATACATAATCAAAATAATTAATCAATTCCTAATTCTCCTTTATAATTAATCAAAATAATAATTCTCCTTTATAATTTTACTTCATACATATATATGAGAAAAAATATTCATTATTTAGGATCTCTTTCACGGATCATGAATATTTGTAATTAATTCGATATTCAAATTTAAATTGAGAATCAATGTCTTGAGAGGAGATGCAAGATAAAGTTATGCACTTTTTTATGAAACAATTTTATCTCATAAAAAGTAAAACATATAGCTATTTTGAAATCTAATACAAAGGAATATTATTTTGTCACTGAAAAAAAAATATACTTGATAATTTTGCAAAGATTAATTTTTTGAATTATGATCTAATAGATTCTTCTACTAATCCAACTTTACTTATGTGATAGCTATTTAAATTGACTCTATTATTTATAGAATAATTATATGAAAGATTTATTATCTAATAATGATCAAATCATATATAACATATGTAGTTAATATAATTAGTCATTTTATAAATTATACATCTTACATATATAAGTGTAAGATGTAGAATTGAGAATGAGTAATTATATTAACTACGTATGATATATTAACTACATATGTGTGTGAAAAAATCTCGGACACCTAGTATCTCTTTCATAGATCATGGACTTTTGCAGTTAGTTAGGTATTCAAATTTAAATTAGTCATTAGCATGTACTAAGAGAAAATCCATGATAAGAAGTTGTACTTTTATGAGACAACCTTATCACCTAATTATTTTGAAATCTTGTACAAATATATAATAAAAAAACAATAATGATAGTTACATATATGATAATTTAGATGCAGAATCTACTCAAGAAGATCAGACAAAACACATTGAGATTGACAGTTACTTCCTCAATGAGAAGTTTAAGAATGAGATCAAACTAAATCATACATTCAAAGACCAAGGCAATCAACAGATATTTTCATTATAATTTTGAAGAAACATCAACTTACTTTTCTTTTCTCAAAATTAAGTGTTGTGAATTTTTATTTACCAACTTGATAAAAATATTACAATTTTTTTATGTAATTTATATATTTTATTTCTTTTTTGAAGAGAATACACAACATATAAGTTGTCTCAATTACTTTTGATTATTGTATAAGAATATTTAATATATGATATGTTTGCATTAAGTGTTATTGTATTTCCAATTTATATTTGGAATTTGTACTGAAATAATACATTTAAAATAAAAAATCTAAAATATAATATGTGCTTCAAAAATATGCCTAAACTAGTGCACGTGAAAACAACGTAATAATATTCGTCGTTGTGAACAACGGTCATTACCATACTATTGATTTTTTAAAATCATATGTCAGCATTGTAAATACCAGCTATTGAAAACATTGTAGGAGCCCCATTACACCCCTCATCCCACACCCCACTCCCCTACCCCTCGCCCCACGCCCCTACCCATTGCCCCTCGCTCCTTCATGGAGCTCACTGGAGCTCCATCGTGGAGCTCGTCGAGCTATGTCGAGCTCCAGCAAGTTGACTTTGAGCTCGCTGATTATGAATACTAATGTATATGAGTATTCGTATATATTTTTTTGAGATGATACTACTTTGTTCATAAATTACTTAAATTATTTATCTATACTTTAACTATATATATATGACAATATACTAACTATATACAAAACTATACATCTATATATAACTATTTGTTTAACTATACATAACCACAAATTTAACTATATATAATTATTTATAATTATATACATTAATATATAACTATCTTTATATCTATATTTATTATATGTATACTTATTTTCTGGATAAGTATATATATAATTACATATTTATCTATACTTATATGTCTATACTTATTATATGTATATTTTTATGTTTGACTATATATAACTATATATATATATATATATTATATATATATATATATATATATATATTTATATTATATAACTACATATATAACTATATGTTTAAAAATACATATAATTATTTATAATAATCTGGATAAGTATATATAACTCAATACATTTATATGTAAATAAATTTACAACTACATATATTATGTATAACTATATATAATTATATATAACTATATATGTATTACTTTCTATATAAAAATTTACTTATGAAATAGTGCCAAAAAATCGAGCAGTAGAGAAGTGTTGGAATAGTCAAAAATGGAGATGTGGACTGTGGAGAACTACCGAAAAATTCTAGTACCAAAAATTTCGAGCAGTACTGAAATTTTTGAGTTGAAATGAGAAGAGGAGAACACTGAATAAACCATAGAGTAGAAAAAATATCAGCTTCATCATCAAAAATATCGAGCAATGCTGGAAAAGGCGATCAACATTGTTTTGGATTTACAAAATTATGTTTTTTTTTATTTTTTGAATGCCACCTCCTAAGCATACACATCCCTCTTCAAGGCGTGAAAGGTGCATTCAAAGCATGTCTCAAAATGCTTCAAAGAAAAAGGCTTACGCCTATTTTGTGTGTAGCCTTTTTTCAAGTGCCTTAAAGCATTTTCCCCACTCCTCGCCCTAGGGCGAGCTCCAAAGCAATCCTCAAAAATATCTTTTAAATCATTGCTCACTACTACAACCACCATACCTAATATCGTAGTAAGTAAATAACTCAATTAACTTTTCATGAATAAACTCTTCAGGCTGGTCTTACTAATTCATGCACGAGAATATGTATATCAAAATATTTTCTACTCATTCCATTTTAACCCTATGATTCATACAGGTGATTAGATAATAAAGAAATGAAATAAAATACCAGTATTTTAAATCTTTGATTTTCATCTCTATAATCATATCACTAAATATTAAATCATCTCTAAACCTTCTAAATATGTTACTAATATTGTATATGCACCTAAGTAAATACAAGTAGTGAGAGTATAAACTAACAAACACATGTTTATTGTGTCATAAAAATCTTTAAATTTTTCATAAATAAAATTTATGTAGTTTAATCAGTATCGTCGATAATAAATTCATCACTTTTACTATTGATGTAATCGGATATCATGTGTTCGTATCCAACATATGACTTCAAAATAAGATATGTATAATTCCAATGGTATCTCACATCCAATTAGAATTTCTTCTTCTTTAAACTCACAGACGAATAGAGACTATCAAATTTTTATTAGCTGCGTGACATATAAAAAAATTTTAGTGAGTTATATATGTTTTCTAAAGTAAAAAATATAATATTCATCCCCGCTTGTACTATGAGATTAATGCCGTGACACATACATCTAATATAATAAATTTTTCCTAATGACTTATCTCTAATAGTCCTAACAAACATGTTAATCACTATACCATAGTTAGAGAAATTATTGAATGTGATACTATATATTTTATTTTGAATATTATATTCTCTAAATATTCTTATCATTCACTGATAAATTACTGAACTATCATAATGATGAAAAATCTCTGAGAATCCTAATATTTTTATTTATTTATTTTTTATTTTAAATCTTCAGTGTGTAGTAAGGCATGCATAAATTACATCATTTTACTAGTCTATATATCAGATGTCACGGACACCACTCCATTATATTCTCTAAATTTATTAATTTTTATTTCTTTTTTTAAGTTATAATATTTTAGTATATCGTTCCTAGATATTAACCAAAAAATCCTATGATATGCAGGCTGAAAATAAGTCTGCATGATACTGATTATCCTTGAATCCTCCAAAATATAATCAGAAGAATCATCATAATAATCAGTTTGATGATGTCTTCCATCACTAACTCATTGTAGTATGTAAAGGGAGTCAACATTAAGGTTGGACTGGATCCAGCCTCAAAAAACTCACCGCTGAGTTAAGTTTGCCTAGGATCTAATATAGCATATTTTTTAGGTATGTCTCTTAAGGTGTTCAGTCTCACATGAACTCTTACATATTAATATTTTTTTATAACTTTTACATTGTGCTGATTCTTCTTTGGCACTCCTAATATTTTTATGTTGTATTATATTAAAGTGAATTTAAACTATTAATATTTTTCTAGTTTTTTATTATTTAGATGTTTGAGTTGAAACAACTAAAATAACTAAAGGTAAGACGAAGAGAAAATTCAAGAAAAAGATATATATATATAAAATAAAAATTATGAATGGAGGATATATATATATATAGATTTTTAAAATATAACTATTTTAAAAAATCAATTTTTAGCAATTTTTTTAATTTTTTTTATTATTTAAAGGGGCAAAATCATGACAACCATCAGATTCTGTCCATAGAAGTTGGGGCCGACGAATCCAACGGCTAAGATTAAAAACCACAATTTTATTTATTTATTTATTTTTTAACAATTGGGTCGGTTCGACCGTCGAACTGAACCAACGGTCTCATATTCTAGAAGCTTTGACTTCTAGAATAAGTAGACTGGCCATCTGCATCAAGTCAAGCCATCGGGCTCGGCCTCTTGGCGTCAGGCTTGGCCTCAAAGCTTGGGACTCCAAGTCAGCTTTTGGGTTTAGTCGATCAGTCTTTAGACTCTGAAGTCCAAAAACTGAACTGAGATTCGAGTCTGTCCATCTGGAATCCAGATCTTGGTACAAGGTGCAAAGCATGGTTCAGGTCGTGCCGAAGAACCATTACTTTGGGCAGTGTACCTAGCGGTGCCTAGCCCGGCACAAGGCTCATGTTACCTCAGCATGGCACGAGCAATGCCTCAAGCTAGCCCAGCACAGACCCAAGCACGGTGCTAGACCATGTCTGCCGGGCTAGGCAAGGTTGACTCTGGTCGTGCCTTAGGCCATGTCTCAGGTTGAGCCTAGGCTACCAGGCCCATTTGACTCCTCTAGGTCATGTCAATTATCTAATTCATGACAATGATCATTAATTTAACTAATTATGACTATCATTAAAGAATTTTGTTGTTGTATTTTATACTATCAAATACAACTAATTAAATTAACATAAATAAATATATAAATCTAATATTCATACAAGCCATAATATAATGTACATATAAAATTTGAAACTAATAAGCCCCAACACCACAATACATCATATAAGGATGTATATATTATGTAGGAGACATACATTACAATACTCTCAAGCTAGTGCATGTCCCATACACCAAATTTGAACAATAAAAAAATATGTTTAAGACACTCAATACTATAAATATATCTACATAATCACACAAACTAAAATAAAAAATAAATAAAATAAACTAACATACAACAACAAACCTCTATATTTCCATTTTAATTGATGCTAAAACATTAAGCTCTGAATAGATATAAGACATGCAATCATCTAAGCGCATTTATAAAAATATTATATTCTACTCACTAGTAGACAAGTAAATAATAATTATCAAATCATCTTAAATCTTATCATATATGAAATAATAAACTCACAACAAGAGTAATTTGATCCAATTGGTGGAATGTTGAATTCATTCTTCCCTAGGGGGGTGTGTTTGATCCCCAATGGCTACTCCTCTGAGTGTGGGGATGGATCACAAGGATAGTTATGCTCCCACCCTAGGACCTCAATGATAATAAACCAAATTTTTAAAAATCACATATAAAATAATAATCAATCTTGATATATTTTATTTACTCATATATCTTTAGATTGATAGTAATGTACTGAGTTATATGACTATCACAATACACCATTATCAATTTTAGAATTAATAAACTCAACTCCTCTAAGAAATGAGTAGTCACTAAAGCTCATAAATAACTAACAATTATCTTGTACTATATTTTTGTATTATATCTTAAAATAATAATTTATTATTTATTTTTTCGAAAGATAAGATTAATTGAAAGAAAATAATAAACCTAAATGATAAATCTCATTTATATAATCATTAGAACCCGGATAGAATTCAAGTAGATCTCAATCCAGCTATATCTCCAATCCCTGAACAAAATCACACATATTATAACTCTCTTCACATGTATGACTCAAGAAATTACTGACTATATTAACAAAATAAATAATGTATATTCAGGCCCTGTTTTCTTATGTTTCTATTATATCTTAAGAAATTAACTAAAAAATCAATACATGTGAATAATTTTATTATACTAAAATCTAGAGATGACAATCGGGTCGGACGATCAAGCCCTGTTTAAGGCACAACCCTGGAAAAACAATCATGACCAACATAATGTGACCAAAACAATGCTTGAAACCTATGCAAGTCATGCCTAGACTGAAGGGTCAGCATTGTGCCGTCAAAAAACAGCACAACACAACCCAAAAATACAAGCAAGACATGTCAAATTTGGTATAGGCCTTAATCCATGCTCAAATCATACCTCAGGGCAACATGAATTCGAATTTGAGCATGGAACGAAATTCAAGTATCATTTTAAAAAAATATCATGGATCATGTCGGCTTAGACGGGTATGTAGAATGTGGTCATCTTCAACCCAAATCGGCCACAAAAATTTCATTGCATCGAGATAGGAAACAAAATTGTTTAACAAACTAATTTGAATCAAACCCAAATTATGACCTCATAAAAAATAATTTTTTTAGCAAAATAACTAAGAATATTCTCTGATAACCAACTTTAAAAAAACAGCAAAAGATGTAAAAAATATTTTTCCCTAACTTTGAGAGAATAACAACAAAAATAACTAAAAAATATTCACAGCTAGCTAACTAATAAATAATAATAATAATAATAAAACAATTGAGAAAAATAACGACAAAACATGAGATAAATTTTCTTCTCCTACCTGACTTAGAAAAAATAATAAAGAATGCTAGAATAAGAGATGACTCATTTCAAGATTAGGAAAGTACAGAAGATTCACTGTGTGAAATCCATTTGCAAATCTGCTACCTGGCAATTTTCTGGTGAGCCAGTTCTCCATGAAAGAAAACATTTGATGATTTTATATATAATTTTAACAAAAAAATAGAACATAAATTGATACATATAGCAACGGTCAGTTGCCCCATGAGCATGAGATCAATTGCATTACATGATGGTGCAAAGGTTACTCTCCTCGGCAGCTATAGTGGAGGCTTGCAGCTGGTGTGCCAATTTAAATCTGATGGGCTATAAGTTGTCTTGCCATCTGCCCTGGGGCCATGACGAGTTCATCATCACTATCATATTCCACTGACTTATTTCCTGCTCTCACAACAAGGGCTAACAAGAAAGTAGAGCTCATAGAATGATGACCCCAAGAGCAACTCATTTGACAATAATTATGTGTTCTTTCAGAAAATCATATATCATGTAAAAATCTCCAATTTTGTCAGTTGGAAGTTTTTTTCCAGTTTTTGTCAAAGAATACTAAGGCAGCGCAACCAATTTCCACCAATATCAATGAGGAAACTAATTATGGAATAACAACTCAAGCAGAAACCATTCCTTGTTACAGCTCCAATGCAATGAAAACAATCTATCAGAAATGCTTTCTGAAACAAAAACAATCATAAGCATGAGATACCCCGTTTCCATGAATCCCACATCTTTACGCATGGGTGCTAAAATGTATCTCCAATTTTTCTGTTATAGTCAACAAACAAGTAGATTCCATAGCAAAAATGATGTAAATAGCCACAAGAGTCACTAAGAAATTGAGTAGTTTCAGTAGGCACTCCAAGCAACCTCTGCCTGTCACTTTTTTACTGTAGAGAATTTAACTTCAGGAAGACTTCTACCCTAGGAGAAAAGTTAGGCAAACTGAAGAAATTGTTTACAATAGAAAATTTAATTTCAATAAGACTCCTACCCTATGATTATTGTAGTCATCTTTGCCACCTAATAGTCCTTCACCAGAACCTAACCAATATGCATGACTGTATGACCGGTGATTTTCAAGAGAGTGAAGAACACTAAGAAATGGCCGAGCGTGTACTGAGAATTATGAGATAAAAAGAGAAATTGATCACCAATCATTGTAAGAACGTTTGAGGTCACTAATCATCCTATTAATTTTGCTGAAGAAGCTTCTGCAAAACATAATGGAGCAATAACAGACGCCACCCCAACACTTAGGCCAAATAGCAATCTTCCCAGTAGAAGAAGAATATAAAGATATAGTGCGATTGCCATCACTATAGATCCAAATACAAAAAGAATGACTGCTAGAAGTGTTGTTTTCTTACATCCATACATATCATTAACCCAACCACCTGATATAGCTCCCATAATTGAACCAACTAAAACCATGCTGACAACGATCTGTAGAAAACTACTTTAACTGACCACATCAAAATCATCTTTATTATACAAAATGGCTCCTAAAAGAACACAGGTATCATGCCAAAAAGCAAACCACCAATACCCACAATCATGTCAATCCTATAACATAAGGATTGCCAAGAATATGATATTCACCTGTCTGGGAACAAATCCAGGTATCTGGAACTTCCTGGCACATATTCATTATTCAATAGCTATCTTGTTCCCCTTCTAACATTAGACCAAAATCCCAATGCAGCAACACATTGAAACATTCTTCAACAAGAACCTCCTTTTGATCGTACAGCAGAAATCTAATTCAACAATTAGGGATTCAAGGGTCGCAGCTGCTTGACTTGTCTCCAATTTTCAATTTAGATTTACCATCATCAGAATTCTAGCAACGACAACAATACCTCTGTTGCTTCAGTGGGAGTCGACACCTACACATAATGCTTTTTTTTTTCTTTTTAGTCGCATACAATGGGTGTTAGACAGTGGAGAGAGTTTATACACAGTGGGTGCACCTTCCCCACTAAGGTAAGTACCCACACATACACCCCCCTACGGTTTGTTCCCCTAGGGTATCTCTCCTATGTCACATTGAAAAATAAGAACTACAATTAACTTTTTAAAACTTGATTTAACAACATGCATAAAGGACCATTTATATGGAGGACAAATTGATTGGAGCAGTCTACGAGTTAAACACTCATTAAAAACATAAACAAAAAAAAGTAAAAATTAATAAAAATAAATATTAAATTGTAACAAACATAAACATGTTCATTACAAAGTTAGCGATAAATATTAATTATCCCCAAGCGAGCCTAATAACACTTTTATATAATAGAAGTGTTTTAGTCGTATCAATCAAATACCAATTCTTTTTTTCAGCTATATCATTATATATATGTGTGGCAGCATGAAATATTTATTAAATCATATTATACTCCTTAAAAAAATAAAAAAAATGTAATTGTAAATACATTTTAAAATATTATTACTTTTTAATACTATATTTTTACTTTTCGATGAAATTTCATAACAATATATAAAATTTGATATTTTTCTTTAAAAATAAATGATCATACATACGTAATACAATCATTAACAAATATAACAAAATATTTTAGATAATCATGTGTAGTTATTCTACAGAGTCCTCAAATATGTATATGAATCAAATAAAAAAAAATTCCAATATCCTGTTAATATATCAAATAAAATACTCTAATATATTTTTCTAATTGACAGGACTTTTAACTAATATTCATCTCATTGATACTCAACTCTAAAATTTTTAACTCATCAAATAATAAATATCCAAGTTAAGAATGTATAATCAATGAATTAATAATTAAATACATGACAAACTTATGTAAGTAAAAAAAATATGTATAATTTATCTCTCTCAATCCCTAGAGAAACCATATGTGTAGCCCACCTATTTTGTATAGAAACACTAAGAAAGAAATACTATTAAAAGATAATTATTTAGTAAAACAAATAAATGAAAATAAAGTATGTACCCTAGTCCATACAATGATATCATTGGCCACAATAATAACAAAAATTCTTGACTCCCCATAAAAATTAAAATAGGTATCATCACTTATAGCATGGATATTGGCTCTAAAATCTATAACCCAAAAATCAAGAATGAGATAGTAGAAAAAAAGAATTATAAGAGTAAAAGTGTCTCAACTGAAACTAATAACACAAAAATAAGTAATATTTTTTTTAAGTATGAATTACAAGACAAGTACATGTTCACAAAAAATATTCATCTTAAAATGAATTCAATAACATTTTGAATAGTCTATAAACCTTAAAACATCCTTTGTAAGTCATGATATAAAATCAAACACATCTCATGAGTATGTCCAACCTCCAACAAAAATAAGAAATCATCATGATCTTCCTCCCTCTCAGAGGAATCATATCATCTTTCACATTGTCACTATGTGAAGAAGTCATTGTAGTATCTTGATGATCATCCTAACTCCTCTTGATCTTGGAGTAAGTATTGATACTTGAATTATATTCTAATAGATCTCTAAAAATTTTAGAAACTCTCATTAAAAATCTAAGTCTATAAAATAATATATCACTTTTCTAATGAATATAAATACAAAATATTCCAAATTTAATCAATTAATATCCTCAACACAATCAATTCTGTCAATACAAATATCACTTCATCAATCCTCTCATAATTTTGTTCAATCCACTTGGTGAATCTTTTTATCCTGATTAAGTAATCAATATACTAACAATTAAGTAATCATATAAGTAAAATATCCTAGACAAGTTCATCAACATTAAAGGTGGCATGACTCACATGCTGCAAAAGACGTAGCATGACATAATCAACAAAATCAACCATATACACTAGAAAAGCATAGAATCATAGAAAAAAATCTCAAGTCTCAAAAATTTTTTCTTATACCTTAGTATACAAAAAGTTATGTCAAGATGAATCTGACAAAGGAAATTTAAAAAAAGGCTATCTATATTGATTATATATATTATATCTAATCTAATCATATTATGATATATAAATTTCCACACAATTTGCCTATAAGTAATACAATCAATTTGACATATAGTATCAAAAGTAAAATCAATATTTAAATCAATAAAAATATTTATTAAAACACAACCCAAAAATATAATTTCCATAAGAAAATCAAATATGTATTTTCTCTGTGACAAGATAATACATGTTATAGAATAGTTCAATTTTATATTATGAAAACAACTAAATCTTCCAAATATTTTTTTTTATTCTAAACTATACCTAAATGTACACGTTGAGTTGAATAACTCTTATCATATCTTATAATCAAAATAATATTCAAGGTTTTCAATCCTGGCCTGGGGTATTGACCCGGAGAGGGGAGAGGCTCAAAGGGTCAGAGGTTCACCCGGGTCGAACAGGGGTTCGACCGGACGGATAGACCCGATCAATTTAAAAAATAAAAAATATATTTGTTCTTATATATAAAACTTAATTTTTATCGAACAATAAAATTAAAAAGATACATCCAAATATCTAATACATAATCAAGTTCATATTTCATATAATAATAAAATTAGACAGTTAACAAGTTACATTAAATTGGACATCGTCATCTCCATCTCGAAACACTAAAAGCGGGGATCACTTGAACATCAACTGCGAATATCACTAGCTCCGAATATATCGACTCCTAAATCATTGTCATAAATTTTTAAAAAAAATAACTCATTTAACTTAAAATAAATAAATACATATAACTAAATAAAATAATACACAAATTTTAAAAAATTACCTTAGGCGTCAACAATATTGAAAGTCTCAGTAAGCATAGGAACTGGATTATTCTGATTAATAATATTATTCACTTCTTCATCACCAAAATCAGGAATTTCTTCTTCAATAATCCAAAAGTTCGTAGTATCAATGCAATCAATATCCACAGGATCATAACTCTTGTTTTGGTAGTGAGTCCTTCAAAATAAAAAATAAAAAGATAAAAACATATTTAAATTTATAAAACAAAAAATCAACAAGTATCATTTAAGCATAGAATTTTTAATTTACCTATACTTGAGTCGCAAGTTATAATTGACATAAACAATATCATTTAGTCTTTTGTGCTCCAGCTTATTCCTTCTTTTTGTGTGAATGCGATCAAATAAACTCCAATTTTTTTCACATCCAGATGATGAAGCTGTTTGGCTAAGAAGCCATATAGCCAGCTTTTGTAAAATACGAGCATCAGTGCCAAATAATCTCCATCATTCATCTACATGTAAAATAATTCCATAAACAGTTACAATTGTCATATGAAATCAAATCTAAATTAATTAGTAATATAAGCATAAAAATTACCAGGTTGAAGTATTTTTGTGACAGTTAATGCTGATCGACGGGCGAAACTCCCTTGACACTCTCGATATATCCTGACTTCTTTCATTGCTTGAACACTATCACTACAAATACTTTCTGTCTCAAGCAAATCAAGTAGGCTAGTCGTAGCTTCCGTTGTGTCAACAAAATTATCCGCATATAGAAATGCTGGATTGAGAAAATAAACAGCTGCTTGGAGATTGCATCGTAAATGCTTATCCCATTGATCATCAATAATTTTAATGTATGGTTGATAAAGATCTTTCTTATTCATGAAGGTCTCTTGTATAGCCAACCTTGTTTGAAGTATTCCTTGTAAAATATAAACATAGAAAAAAATATAAGAAATTCAATAATGAACATTAGTAATAAGCTAATAACCAAATTAACTCAAACTAAAAAATTAACCAAGTATTTAACTATTTTTAATAAAATAAATAATACCTTCATAAACATAACCCAAAGAAGGTTTTTCATCAAAGTCTACAATATGCAAGAACTTCACAATTGGAGTAACAACTTTCACTATCATCAAGCACTCATCCCAAAACTTGCGATCTAAAACAATTGTAGAAGTAAGTCTCCCTTGTGTAGTTTCAAATAAATTTATGCTCCATAAAAAACTTGCTACTCACTAGTGATGTTAGGTTATATCTGTGTTCACATAGACTTTACAAGGTGATAAAAGTTGTGGCAAACCGAGTTATACCTGAACGCACAATCTTCTTGCACCCATCAGACTTCCTCAACCATGATAATATGACACCATGATTGTACACAAACTTGGTTACATGAGAAGCTCTAGAAGCAAGTGAACTCACATGTGACATATTACAAATATCCTTCAAAATTAAATTCAAACAATAAGCAACACAAGGAGACCAATAAATATTACTGTACTTCTCATGTAGCTTACTTCCTGGTAATTTATAAGCAGCTGCATTGTCAGTAATCATGTGCATTAAATTAGATGGCCCAACCCATTCAACCACTTCAGAAAAGATATGAAATAAAGTATTTGCATCTTTCACAGCATCAGAAGCATCAACAGATTTTACAAATACAACCCTAGCTGGACAATACACAAGAAAATTAATCAAAGTCCGCTGACTTTGATCAATCCAACCATCTGTCATAATTGTGCACCCATTATCTCTCCAATTACTCTGATAACTATTTATAAGCAAATCCAATTCTTTTTTGCATTTTTCTAACAAATTGTCCCTCATATCATGATATGATGGTCCTCCAAAATCAGCACCAATACCAGCAATTACTTTTAAAGCATGTTTAATTACAGAAAATGAATGACATTAAAAGGAATGCATTCATCATAAAACTATTTAGCAAGAGCTATATTATCTCTATGCTTTGCACTCTTACTAGAAAATGCAAACTTTATGAATGGTTGAGAAATGATACTTTCTATCGTCTTCTTTTCATCTTTTCTATTATTTTTCTCTTTTTCTTTTTCTTTATCTTGTTCTATTGTCCTCTTTTGACTCCATTACTCATATGTTTCTTCTTCATCTTCAGATGCCTCTTGCTCTTGTATTTGCACTTCCACCTCTTCAACATCATCAAATGAATCATTAAGTATCTCCTTAAGGGTTTTCTTTTTCAATTCTCCTTGTTTAAGATAATCACGAATTTTAATTCGCACCTCATTTGGAACACTCATACAGGATAATATTTGCCCGAGAATGCATGCCAGATGATATTTCATTCTATTGATCCCTTCATCTTTAAAGGATTTTGCACAATACATGCAAGGGTAGATAGTCTTTCTATTTGGACCTCTAGTCTCAGAGAAGTGACCCCACGCTGGATCACTTTTTCCACGAATGTTTGGTGTAGAAGCCACAGACGGTATCTCGGAAGATTAAGAATTTATATTGGTCATTCCTATAACAACACACAAAGCCACAATGTCCAAATTAGGAACCAATAAAAGTCTAACATGTAAATTATTTCATAATCCATCATCGCAGAAAATTTTTGAGTCCATGTTTGGATCACAAGAAAGTTAAGATATAAATGAAAAATAACACTAATCTTAAAAAAAACTACATTTTTGGAAGAGACTCTCATTTTTTGATTTTTATGTTTGGACAGTAGCGTAATCGGCGGCGATGGTGGACAGTGAGGTGATCGGCATTAAGGTTAGTGCTAAGTGCTAACTGCTATTGCTGGAGAAAACTACTGCTGGAGGAAACTGCTGCTGCGGGAGAAAACTAGAAATTGGAAAATCAAAAAGAGAAAAAGCCAAAAACAATTTCATGTATTTGATTTTTTTTTAATTAAAAAAATCAATTAAAAACAAAAGTGAGAACAGGCTAACCCAAAACCGGGTCATTTGGGTTGCCTGTTCGACTAGCGGGCGAGCGGATTTATCCTAGGTTTTTCATTTTGTCGAGTTTTCCGGTTGAACCGGACCGGTCCCGGCCCCGATCCCAGTCCTGATCCCTGGTTTTTCCAATTGGACCGGCCGAGCCAGTCTGGTTTTAACAACCTTGATGATATTTACATACATAATTAAAAAAATTACCTTACCATCAAGACTTTTGTAGAAAAATAAATAAAATCTCACAAATCAAATTCTCAGTAACTAATTCAAGTCATATATCTTATATAATTTACAAATTTTATATGATTGTATTGCTCAAAATCCAGATGATTGCTCCATATACATATCAATCTCAAGGCCACCTCATTTTTTCACATTAAATTGATATATCCTCTAACTATGATAGATAAAAAAATATTCAGATAATTCATATTAAATATCTGAATAAATATTCTTACATGTCTCATTTGACGATAATCTACTTTCTCATCTAGACTTATCTTCATTATGAATATTCAACTACATTAAACAACAAACATTTGCAAAAGTGACAATTAGTTCTCAAGTCTCAATAGAGTGTAAGAAATGTAACTCTTATATAATTCTAGGTGCGATGTCTTATTAAAACTTAATATTCTAGCATCATCAAGAAACATAAAAAAAAATTAAAAAAACAAACAAGATAAGAACATGATATTATATATGAAATCAAATGTTTGATAAAACTCTTATGTTCCTTTCAAGAGCAACCAAAAAGTTTAAATTATAGAAACTAACTACAACATCATCTGGCTCTTCGATAAGCTCATCTCTAATATCATCGTGCGATCAAATCTTCTAGTTTCTAACTCAACATTAATATATACTAGGAAAGACTCATGAACTTTCATATCATCATGGCTTTAAAAAAATTTCTTCCTAGAAAATCTCTCTCCAAACTAAATATGCAATCTATGAGCAGATTGCACCAAATTAGAATTACTACACTAACCCTAATTTCTTCCAAATTTTTGAATTTCTCCAAAAAATAAAACTACATCAAAGTACCATCAAATCTTAATTTACATTCAAGTGAGATGCCCCGAATTAGGGTTTTGCTCAAACCCTAATTTTTGCCCAAATTATGCAATTGACATGTCTACTATCATATCTACTATTGATGTTATGTCACACAATCATGATTCATTGTCAACAAATGTTATAATGATATTTTTCACTTCTACCTCAACACAGTGAGGATCATGACCTAATATTATTTTGCATGTTCTTTCGCCCACAGTAAGTGCATGACAACAAGAATTAGCGCATAATAAACATGCCTTCCATCTAGGGTTCGTATCTATCACTTAAACACACACACACCCTTGAGTTTATTTTTCATAGAATTAACTCAAATACATATTTAATTTTAGCCCACATAACAAGTAATAAAATATAATAAAAAAAATATAAATACAATGCTTATTATATTGCATGTTTTGGCATTACATGTTGGCTTAATCGAGCCACAAAAATTTAGATCATGTCGGCCCAACACAATCCATTTGCCATCTATATAAGTATTTCATATTTATTTGATATTTTTTAATTTATATAATAATTTAAAATTAAATATTTTTTTATGTAGTTTGACATGAATAATACTAATATAATTGATTACTCAAGGTCAGGAAATCTTTGTTTTGCATACATATGTTAAAAGTCATGACTTGATACAATGTCACGTATCTTAATGAAATACTAGTAAATCAAAAGTTCAAAACTTATTAGATATAATTTTTCTGAATTTAAGAGGTAAATTGGTTAAAATATTAATATCTCAAAGATCTCGCACCAAAAATAGAATCTTATAAACTAGGTATAATCTACCTCCGTTTAAATATTTTTTTTTATTTCATATATTATATATTCTATGATTATATATATATATATATATATGATATAAGCATCCTAGACTGATCTAAACTAGCCTAGAGGCTGGATTGGTCCAAGCAACCAACACTAGCGACCAGGCAACTTGAACCAGGAGCAGAAAATATGGACTAGGCGTAGGCAGCCTAGAACAGGCTAGTCTACTATACAACCCTTGCCTAGCCTAAACTACCTTGACTTAGGCACATGCCAAGTTTGATATGTGAACCTGCCTGACTCAGCATGCCTTGAGTTCAAATTGAACCATCAAACTAAGCCAAATGCCCTCTTTATAAGGTGTGTCAGGTCGTGCTGACCTTGCATGGCATATGGCACAACAAAGCTACCAAAAAAAATGGATCATGCTTGTCTGTCATTGCATGTGTCACCTCTAATTATAGACATCTTTACGAAAATTCTCAAATGACCAAATGTGGACTGCCCCAAATCATATATATATATATATATATATAATGTTTATGTTGTATTTTAAAAATATTATTTTTTAATTAATTAAAATTTTTCTTTTTTTGTTCTCTCTCATCTCTCCTCTCTCCCTTCTTCCTAAAATCGAACCTAACTAACTCTAACTTCCACTAGACATATATGATACAGGTTCTCTTCTTGACTCGACTACATAAAATAAAAATCAATTATTTGACCATCAAACCAAAAATAATATATTCAATTACTATAGCTACGTGTTTCATAAATTATCTATGAAAAAATTATATTAATGCAACTCTTTCCATACTTTGATTTATGAAAAAAAATTTAAAACTAACATCTTGTTTGATAAACATGAACATTTTTGGCTAGTCAATAGATTCACTAAAAGTATTGTATTATTTTATAAGAAATATTCTATCTTAAAAAAAAAAAAAAAAAAAGTCAAATAATGGACTTAAGATATGTATCAAGTGGAATGAAAAGCCCAGGCAGAAGATGATGCATAGCTTGAATTAGCCGTGTCAAGCCCAGCAAACATTATCCAAAACCATATCTAAATCACGCTCATGTAGGCCGGTGGCACAGCTAAATTTTTAAAAATTAGATGCCTCTATCAACAAACCATTTTTTAAATACACGAACCCTCTCTAAGGCCTAACATTGAGAGCAACAAGACAATACATATCACTGTCATGATAGAAAAATATAAAAAAAAATAAAAATTTGTTGTGATCCTATTGATCCCACATCCCTCCCAAACGAGGTCCCTGAGCAGTTTATGAGCGTGGAGCCCCTTTAACCTGTTAGACGTGTTTTAAAGCCATAAAGCCTGCCTAAAGGTGGGTCGAAGCAGACAATATCTGGAGGGTGAGAGAGCTCATTTATAACAAAATTTAGTTTATTATTAGTCGTCGGATTGTTGCGAACAATTCTTAGGCTGAAATCCAATGACTATTAGAATTATGTCCCATTTAATATTAAAATAATAAAATTTTTAATTACAAACAAAAATCTATAAATACATAATTTATATATTTGTCTTTCACAATTAATTTATAAACTATCAACTCATCTCATATTTATGCTCTCAAATTAACATTGTGTGCTACTTTTTATAATTTTTTTAAATTATTTACAATTTTAAATTTATAAAGAATATTACCACTGATATATTGATTATCATGATGAGCAATGATTTCTATCACAAAAATATGAGATAATAACCAAAATATCTGTTGTGCATAAAAAAGTAAGGTACATATTACAATTTAATTTTAATAATTTTATTTTTTTTGAATCTTTGTTTAATAAATAAATAAATAAAATTAAGTAAAATATTAAAAAATAGTTCTCTTCTTTAATTCTAGTCTGAGCTGACACTCGCATTAAAAAATAACAATTAATTAACTTAATGAAAATAAATTAAAATAAGATATAAATAATAACAATAACCCGATCAAAAAATATGATATCAAAATTAATTTTTCTCATGCTCTAGACCCATTATATATATATATATATACAAGTATTAGCATCATTAATTACCTTAAAAAATCAATCAGTAAACTGAAAAATATAATATACCTAATCATTAGCAAACTCAATTTAATGACAAAATCTATAAGATTATAAGAACTTATAATTATTAACCCTTTTCATTTGTCTCGATGAATTTAAAAGAAAAAATATGACAAAATTGATTAATATCATGTATCTTCCAATTAAATTTCTCGTGGCCCAAAATCAGCCTAGGATAGGGCTAGGACGGCTCAGGTCGGGATAGATTTAGGTGAAAGTTAATTTTAAAAAGTAAGGTTTGAGAACCCGTGCCACTGCGCTGCCATCCTTGTCGGGTCTGCTGAGCCACAGCCCGCCAGGCAACGCCACGTTGTCCCTCATCAGGCATCGTTTCGTCTACCAACGGGCAACATTTCATCAAACGTCGGGCACGTCGCCGGTGCCGTGCCCACATGGCAAGCACCAGAGTTGTGCCCAACAAGGCATGATGGTCGTGCTAATTAGGTCGTACCATGGGCTGTCCGGACCATTTGACACATATACCTTAAATCAACGAGTATAAATGACATAATAAAATATTTTAAATTAAAAAAATAATTAATAAACATA
Organism: Sapria himalayana; assembly: GCA_029783825.1. NCBI lineage: Eukaryota > Viridiplantae > Streptophyta > Magnoliopsida > Malpighiales > Rafflesiaceae > Sapria > Sapria himalayana. The sequence goes on from JAREIK010001435.1 coordinate 1,957,626, forward strand.
AAAAATATAATAAAATAATATCTATGACTTCTGACCTCTAGAATAATTATAATAACACATCATTTGCATGTCATACTGCCCACATGGACAACAATAGGTATAGCTTGTTATTGTTCCTGTTGGAGCCTATTGTGTAAGAATACAAAGGCATGGGAGAGGGCCCTGGCCGCCCAATAGGAACCGGCCACATAAACCATATCTAGCTTATCTGGCCAATTTTATTAAAAAAAAAAATATTGTCGAGCAATCACCCAATGAGACATGACCCATGACCCAAAACTCGCTCGTGCCTTGTCCTGGGTCATTAGGCCCATGAACCGTACCACCAAGCCAGGCACGCAAGTCGTGTCTTGCCCGGCATGAGGCACAATTGGCTCCAACCCAGCACAGCAAGAGTTGTGCCTCAGGCCGACACAATCCAAGTTCAAGCACAAATTTAGATCATGTCGTGTCGTGTCATGTCGAGCTAGACACAGCTAATTCAAGTTGCGTATCATATCATGCCCAAGCCACCCAGCTCACTTGACACCTCTAAGCATAATATTAAAATCTACTTTTTGTGACTTTGAATGTTATTTTAAATTAGATATTTAAACTATGATCAAATATTCTAAAAACACTTTCATACTTAAATTAGAAGGATTCAAAAATATATATTTAAGATAGAGTGAAAAATAATTAATAGATAATAAATCATATAACGACATCAAAAATATTGAGATTAATACTAGTACCAGAATCAGATAAAATAATCTAATTCATAATATTAATATAGAATAATCATGAATAATAGACTCAACTCGACTCAATCATTGAGAGGACTAACATGTAATATGTTATATGTTTATTTTGCATATTTACTCATTTTTTTTATTTTGAAAATTTTTTAATTTATATTTTATTATTATTTTTCATATGATTTCATGATGTTAAAAAATGAAATATATATATTTTTTTAGAGTTATTATCTTAATGTCTTATTGATTTTATTCATTTTAATTTATATTATAATATAGTACGGTTTAATTTTGATATGCAAATTTTATTTATGAATTTTATTTTTAAACTTAACAATAAAAATTAGTGCCAACCAATACTATATAGCCAGCCATAGCCCATGCTCCATAGGCCACACCCAGCCATAGGCCACGCACCATAGGCCACACCCAGCCATAGGCCACGCGCCATAGGCCACACCCAGCCATAGGCCACGCACCATAGGCCACACCCAGCCATAGGCCACGCACCATAGGCCACGACGAGTCATTGCCCACTACAGGTGTAGTGATGTATGTAGTTGCACATACACTGGCAAGAACCACTATCCACTGGGCATGGACAGTGCTAGTGGGCATCAGATAGTGCCAGTCAGCCAGTCCCAGTGGACATGGGCCAATATTCAATAGGCCCTGGGCCCTTGGCTACTACCCAGTGGCCAGTGGGGCTTTGGCTAAGCCCCAACATTCAACACTATCCACTACCACTAAGCTAAGAAGCACGGACACGAATACGGACACGGGGATACGAAACAGTGAAATACGAGGACAATAAATTTGAAAAAATTAAGATACGGATACGACTAGGACACGGCATGATAAAATAGATAAAAATAAAAATAATTATCTTTATAAATATTATTCTTAAAAAATATTGATAAAATAAAATAAAATTTATAAATATCTTTATAAATATTATGTATTTTATAAAATAAAATGATTTTTTTTTATTTTATAAAATAAAAATATTTTATTTTACATTATTTTATAAAATAATATTTATAATTATCTTATTTTATGAAATAATATTTTATAATTATCTTATATTATAATAAAATATTTTTTTATTTTATAAATAATTTTTTTTATTGAAATCCCTTCACCTCCCCACAGAATAGCGCCCTCCCCTGCCCCACATAATTGCACCCCTCCGCCACCCCACAAAATCAAATTCGCCCCCGCCCTACATAATAGAAATCATGCCCCCCGTGTCTGACATGTATCCATAACTTTGACCTACTATTTAGTCAACGATACACCACATGACATTTCGGACACGTATCCGACAAGTGTCCAGTGTATATCCACGTATCCAACACATGGGCACTTCATGCCACTGCAGTGTCCGTGCTTCTTTGCCACTAAGCACTAAACGGGATTGCCTGACAAGTGGCAGAGTCGTGCCAGTGCCAACCTAACTCAACATGACTTGATCTAGCCCGACATGACCCAATATGCCAATTCAAATAGACATACCATCGGAGGCCATGTTGGGCAGAGCAGCAATGTGATATTGCCAGGCAGACCTACAATGTTGTCATGCCAACATGGCACGACCTATTTGACACTTTTATCTCGAGATCAAATATGAAGACAAAGTACAATATAGTCATGTCTAATTCTTTAAATCAAACATCAACTCAAGAAGATTAAATTTTCAATTAATTCTTCTATTATTTTATATTGTGATAGTCAACAACAAGTTAGATGATTTCTAATCTAATATTTTATTAATAAATAAAATAAAAGAAAATAAATTATTTATTTATCATAAAAAATTTACAAATATAACCATTAGCATAACTTATATTCTTACAACAAATCAATTAGGCAATACATTTACAAATAACTAGATAAAACCTAAACTTATTCTCTTTTCTACAAGTTTAGTATTTTGTATATACACTCAACATCTTGCAAGAGGAGTTACAACCTTTACCTTTTTCTATATATTAAATTTTTTCTTTGTACTTTTATCATTTGATAGGAGCACCTAATATTTAAGCTGTTCTAATCACTATTTCTATCTATTTATCGAGGAGTAGATAGATTATCATAAAAATATGAGTAAGGTATTTTTGTATTTCCTTTTTTTAAAATTTTATTATTATGAGTGTTATTCTATATGTATTTCTTTATCCCATCTCTCTTCTCTCAATTGATCCCCTATTATTCCTCAGCCCCCATATATAGGTCATGGGGCCCCAAGGGCAAAACATATAACTGATAAAGCTCTAGAAGTGTCAAACATGGTGGGCTGCCCGAGCCCAGCCCGAAGCCTTACATGATTCAGGCATGTCTAGCCTAGCCTAGCACATTATGATACTGTAACGTGCCCAGGCCTGTGGCAAGAAAACCCTTAGCACAATTCGTGTCGTGCCATGTCAAGTGTCTTCGACCGGCATGCCGTGCCAGGCACAACCCTAGTGACTAGCACATAAGCACGACACGGGCGATAACGCGCCGAGCGATGCACTATGGCCGACACAGCAACGACACAGTGATGCAATATGTCCAACATGATGATGCACTATGGCTGACATGGTGATGCCCGACAAGAAACAACTCGGCATGCCCAATGGACAACGACGACACGGCTGCACAGCCCTAATTTTATTTTAATCTAAAATGACCCGACATAACCCAAACCAACCCAAACCCATGCAGATTTTGGGTAAAAGTGTCAAATGGACCGGGATACCTAGGTTCGGCCCAAGGCACTTCTCGATTCAACCGTGCCTAGAGGTGTCAAACGAAACGTGCCGGACTAGCTCAGCCTGATTTTAGCCAGGCTGGCCCAGCCTATTTTAGCCAGCCTAACCGTGCTTTCATGCCGGGCCAGGCATGGTTATTGTACCGTGCAGTGCCTGGCCCAGCACGGTTCTATAAAGGTCAGCACGGCACGGGCCCGCAGCACAAATCCATCAAGTTCGGCTGCGCACTGTCTTGCTGCCACACATTTGAACCCCAATTTAAAAAAATTAGGGTTTCGTCGTGCCCCAACACCCCTGAAACCCTAATTTTAAAAAAAATTAGGGTTTTGGCACCCGCCATCGTGCCGCCCGAAACCCTAATTTTAAAAAAAATTAGATTTCTCGGCTAGTGCTGAGGTACCGTACCAACTGACCACGGTACAATGCCGGGCCAGGCGTGGCACGAGGCCCAATTGGCCTCAGCATGGCACGGCACAATTGGTGCCTTGGTCGGACATGGCACGAGACTAGGCACAACCGAATCATGTCGTGCCTCGTGCCAGATCGGACCGGTCCAGCCCGGTTGACACCTCTAACCATGCCTGACCCAGCATAGCATGGGAATAACCCGTGCCCATTCCCGTGTCAGGCCTGCTCACGACACAGCTCATGTCGTGTCATGCCTAGACCAATCAAGCCACATGCAGGGGCATGCATAGCCCGGCACAAAGGCCCGTAGGCATGATATCTCGTCATGAGCCGAGATATACCCCAACCCCACGCCCCCAACCCAAACCTGAGGCCCAACGAATCCAGAATTTCCGTCAAGCTCTAGCCCGACCCGTTGTCTTTTTCCACACCCCCAAACTCGAGTCCGAGACCCAAGGCCTCCACTCTGTGGCTCTATTACAGAAGCCGAAGCTTCTGGAATGGTCGATTCAGGTCGATTCAACGGTCGAACCAACCCAATGATAAAAAATCAATCTAAGTCATTGAATTTTACCTCTAACGACTATGGAACATAATCTGATAGCCCTAAGAATTCTGTTCATTTATTATTTATAAATAATTTTAAAAAATTAAAAATATATTTTTTTAAATAAATTATTTTCTTAATCTATAAAATCGTATACCCCTTATTCTAAGATTTATGTTTTCAAAACATAAATCTATTACTCTTTTATCTCTCTCTCTCTCTAAATTTCTCTCTCAAAATTTCAGTATTTCAGATTTCGAGACTTGACTTTGGTGTGAATTGTGGTGCGGGTGTGATGTAGACAAAAAAACTAAAATTTATACATTACGATTTATGAATATTTTTTTAATTATTAGTTTTTAAGTTTTTAAGTTTTAAATTTTAAATCTAAGAAAAAATATTATACTTCTATCTTCTCTCTAGTCTAGTTTGTCTATTTCTCTCTAGTCTAAAAAATAAAAAAAATCAAAAATATTAATTTTGATAATAATAATAAAATTAATTATAATTAAGATAACAAAAATCTTACGAACATGTACGAGGCTACCAGAATTTTTTTTTCTCCGATCACATCGACCCAAAAATTAAAAAAATAAAAAATTAGAAAAACTTAAGTAATTTAAATTCACTTTAATATAATAAAATAAAAAAAATATTAGGAATACCGAATAAGAATCAACACAATACAAATATGATAAAAAAATATTAGTATGTAAGAGTTCATGAGATTGGGCCCCTTAAGAGACATGTCGAGCAATGCACCAAAAAAAATAGTGATTTAGATTCTAGGCAAAATCAACTCAGCAGTGGATTTTTTGAGGTTTGATCTAGTTTAATCTCAAAATTTACCCTCTTCATGTACCACAACGAATTGAGAATAAAATGCATAGACAAATTGATCACCACGATGAGTTTTTGATTAAATTTTTAAAGAATCTAAGGATAGTCAGTATTATGCAGACATATTTTCAATCTGCATATCATAAGATTTCTAAGTCCACATCTAGGAACGACATACTAAAATATCATAAATTAAAAAAATAAATAATAATTAATAAATTTAAAAAACATAGTGGAGTGATATCTGTGACGTTCAATATCTGAACTAGTCAAGATGATACATTTTATGCATGCCCCACTGCCCACTATGTAGATTCTAAATGAATATTAAATAAAAAAATTTTAGGATTCTCTGAGATTCTCTATTTTATAAGTATCCGATCATTTTTAAGTACATGATAAAAATCTTTAAAAAATATAAAATTCAAAATAAAATTTTTAATATCACATTCGATAATACATCTAATAATAAAATAGTGATTAACACGTTTATTATGAATATTAAAGATAAATGATTAAGAAAAATTTATCATGTTAGATGCATGTGTCATGTCATTAACCGGATAATACAAGCAGATATAAAATTTTATATCCTCTCTATAGAAAATATACATAACTCACTAAAATATATTCACACACCTCACAGACAACAAGAGTTCAGTTGTCTATATTTGTCTACGAATCTTAATAAGAAAAAATTTCAATTGGATATGAGACACCGTTGAAATTACACATACCTAATATTAGAGTCATGTGTTGAATACGAATATATAATATCCGACTACGTCAATAGTATGAGTCGCAAGCTTATTATTAATAAAACTGACTAGACTATACGAATTTTATTTATTAAATTCCTAAAAAATTTTTATGACATTACAAACATATATTTATCAGTTTATACTCTCACGACTTATATTGCATTTATGTACATATGAATATTAGTAAAATGTTTAAGAAGTATCAAGATGATCCAACATTTAACGATATTATTTTAGAAAATGAACCAAATACTTAAAGTACTGATCAACCATTATATCTTTTTATTGTTTGGATATCTGTATGGATCCTATGATTAAAGGGAAAAGGATAGAAAATATTTTGACATATATTTACTCATGCATAAACCTGGAAGACACACCTAAAGGATTCATTCACAAAAAAATTAATTGAATTCTTTATATACTATGATACTAGGTAATATGATAATACTAGAGAGACTCTGAGTACGAACATTGATATCATATTCAAAGAAGATGACTTTTTCATTTAATTAGCGAGAAAAAAACGATGGAATGGACCATTGAATAAAAGCAAGCTATCTCGATACTTAGATATTGATTACTATTCAATCCTATCACATTCTAATACTAATAATCTTGATATATTATAATAATAAAAATCATATGAGTTCATCTTTCTCATGCTATCTAAAATGACACATGATTGATTGACTCTTCCGATATTAAGCATAACATCAGAATCTATTTTTTTTGTTATAGTGAATATTATTTTGGATAGGAAATCAAGATTATATCCTGATATTATTGAGTATTAATATGCATGAAAGATTTGAAGGATTAGACCTTTGACATTCAGGATCGTACTGAGACTACAATAAAAATAAAATTAATTACTAATGATGATTTATGTGATATTGATATTGAGAATAATATGACGATTGATAACATTGATATTTGATAATTGAGATACTAATATTTAATATTTGATTTCAATTTACTCATTTACAATGTATTTATATTTGTTTATTTTTGTTTGTGATATTACTTTGTGTATGTACCCTTGTGGATTATTTCTTGAAAATTGAAACTTGAATATTTATATTTTGTGAATTTTCATTTTGCATTAGTTTTTAATTTGTATTCATATTTAGTTTTAATATTTTATTAATTCATACACTTACACTAATACACAATTAATTTTAAAATTAAGTTATTTATTATAATAAATAAACTTAATGATTTATTAAATTTTATAAAATAAAAATTTAAAATTTAATTATTTATTTATAGTTTATAATTAACATTAACTAATTATTAAAAACAAAAACAAAATAACTTTTAAAGTATTAAAAATATATAACCATTAACTATTCTAAATAAAATAAATTAAATATATTAAAATTTTAAAAACCAACTCATACGGGCCCAACCCAACACAATTTCATCACTTACTAGGCCGACGAGCCATGTTGGGCCTGGCCTAATAAAATCATATTGAGCCAAGCACCGCACAGTGGCCCGGTTGGGCCACCTAAAATCAGCTAGGGCCGCCCTGCCCGCCCATTTGACACCTAAAATTTTGAGTCGCGGGACATGTCGAGCTTACCCTCCAGTGAACTATGTCGTGCCAGGCATGACATGCTACTGTAGAGTGTCATTCCTGGCATGCCATATAAACCCGATTAGGCATGAAAAAAATGAGTTAGGCCAACTCAACCCATTTGACACCTATATAAGGTTCCCAACCCAACAATATAAATAAAATATTTGATAAAGATATCTTATGATATATATCTAGCATCCTTGAAGATTGAACTTGTAGATATTTTATTTTATAGGGTTAGGCAGTCTTTCTAGTTTGCCAATCAAACTACTATACTGCTAATTGTTTTATTTTATATGTATATATATATCATCAATAATAATAGAACTATCTATCCCAAATCTTTTACTTGCATTGAATAATTGTAAAATTGCCAACAAGTCCAAATCCATTTGTAATTTGCTTTTCCACATAAGCTAATGAATAATATAAATAAATAAAAGTAAACATGAAACAACTTCAAAAGTGGTATACAATAAATAACAAGTTCAATAAATACAAGAATTACATATTTGTTATGTAATCAAGTCAACATGAACCAGACAAAATTATAACCAAAAAAACACCAACATATGGCACTTATTGCAATTTGCACATTTATAATATTCTCTTCAACACCGATATGATCCAAAACAAATTTGTATTGATCCAAAAATTAGGATTTCAAACATAAAATTAAAAAAATAATAAAAACTTTTCTAAATATCCTCCAATCAAAAGTTTAATTTTAGAAGGTTTATCATTATTAAAAATCACAACCCTTTAGGTATTTGTCAGCCTCTTATCATCATTGATGGTGGTGCCCAACAACACCAACATTGTGCCATCATCAACCCAACAATTATCTTTGATGATAAAGTCAAAAAGTGGCAGTAAGCCATTATTCAAGTTTTGTATCATGTAAAGTGAAAGAATAAATAGAAAAAATAATCATATTTCTTTGATCACAATGTATACTATAAATAATAATGACCTAGTTAGATGTACATAAATATATCAAATAATTATAATTAACACAAACAAAAAATAATATAGAAATATACATCTCATCAATAATAATGCATTTAATATCAGCCATAAATAAAGTTTTTTTCTATCAGCCAATGCATAGAAAATTTAATTTTATCATAAATAGGCATCAATTATACTCGAGATCATGTTCGATAATAACATCCACTAACTAATCAATTCTCAAGAGTAGAAAATTGGCATATGAATTTCTCAATAAAATCACTAAATTAATATGCATTATCCAATTCTCAATTTTCTTATAAGAGAACATAAGAGTTGATATTGTGTTTTAATAATATGAATAATTATATTATTCTTCATTAGATTGTCAGTTTCCTTTTGTAAAACCTCATGTATTTCAATTTTCAAGTGTTAACACTTAGGCTTTTTGAAGAAACATTAAAATCAATGTCATGCATATGAAAGTCAATTTTTAGTTGAATCCTTTCATGTCATCACAAGACTTAGAAATTTGTTGAAATTATGTCTCCAAATGTCAAAAACCTCATCTATCAAATTTTTACATAAGCAAGACTCAATCTTCAATATTCTTGATGTTCTTGGTCTTTAGCATCGATTTCAATTGGCTTCTTTGCCTGCTTTGTCCTAAGAAACACGTTCACAATATTAGGATTAATGTCAAAACTATGATGAGTATGATTGATCATGTGAGTCTATATCCTACTTAGATCAACATGTGGATGGACCCAATCTGAATAAGTGAGCGTAAACTAGAATTTATTCTGCTATATCTCATTTACTCCACATTATATCCATATTTTTGTTTTGATAATAAACAAAATGATATCATTTTCAAAGATGTTGGAGCCCAACTTCCAATCACATTATTGTATTAATCTATATATTTCAATGATAACTAACAGGCTAAATATTCCTTTATGAATAAATTTAATTGTTTGAACTTCAAGGAGTACAGAGATGTCATGGCGTATTTATAATATTATTCATCATTTTTGTGTGCAAATTAAGGGTGTGTGTAATTTTATATATTTTAAGCACAATGGTTTGATATATACAAATATAGCAAACATTAAATTTTCATTAATGATATGCCCAAGGCCCCAATAAGAGCTTATGTGTAAGTTTTCATCATTCTAGCTAATCAACAAATTGAGAGAGTAGATTTTGTTTTTCAATAATTTTTACTAACCAATTTTGTCACAAACATGATTCTGCAATATTTAATTTTCTAACAATGGGCCATTAAGTGGGAAGAGCAATAAACATTACCGATATTGATTTTTTTGTTATCAATGTCAATACCAATAATCCTTGAAGCCCCAGATGCTTTGGCACCCTCAGCAACCTATTTAAATTTGTATTCAAATAATTAGGAGTGACCATAGAACAATGCTACATGTTCCTTAAGCAAAGAAATGGTGGCAACCTGTACTTTCATTACACAGAAACAAAAATTCATTAACAAAAGAAATATAGGCTGAACTCAACTGCAGAAATACATGCCAAAAAAACATGAAAGAAATAGCTATCAGGCAACAGTAAAACATCATTCTCCAACAAATAAGAATCGAACTGTCCATATATTTTCTATATTTTCAGGTGGAATGCAGATACCCAATGAGATGAATAACTTACTGCAAGGCCGACCGTTCCAAGTCCAAATATAGCTACAGTCGACTCTGCTTCCACTTTTGCTGTGTTCCAAACTGCTCCAAGTCCTAGAAAGAAGGCAAAAGTGTTAACGGGCACCTTAAAAAATTAAATGTTTACTGAACTACAAGTTGAGCAAACTCTTAATGAAGAAGCAGGAATGAAGACCCATCCTTACCAGTGGGAACACCACACCCAAGAAGACATACTTTATCCAATGGAGCTTTAGGATCAATCTTTGCAACACTAATATCATGCACAACTGTATACTGGCTGAATGTAGAGGTCCCCATGAAGTGATATATGGATTTTCCATTAATGGAAAAATGACTCCTATGATCACACATCATGACACCAACACCAGTTGCACCACGAATTTTCCCACAGAGGTTGGGTTTTCCTAATTTACAAAACTTGCATTCTCTGCATTCTGCCTTGTAACATGGGATGACATGGTCACCAGGTTGAATCTCGGATACACCCTCTCCAACACTTTCCACGATGCTGTGTCAAAGCATACCATGATATTCATAGAGCATGCAAAAAAATCATGGCTCAAAAAGTCCTTAATGGTGATGTATGATGGATTCACTCACCCAGCAGCCTCATGACCAAGAATACAAGGGAAAATGCCCTCTGGATCCTAAAGAAAAAACAATTGCCTTGAATACGAATCAACCAACATATTTTCAATGGGTAAAAAAGACATGATTATTGCTCATATCAAAATATATAGAAGGATATAATATAAACTCTCTAAACGTTGAGAGAAGTTCCATTGTATCATGCAATTGCATGTACAAGTTACTGTGTGCATCTCAGATATTCGATTACATGGCCTCGTTAAGGCGTTAACAGAAAGTTCAATTTGGGCTAAAAAGGCACTTTCTCGTGTGCACTGCAAATGAAAGTAAGTTCCTTTGATACATGCTTTGAAAAACAGGGTACTGGTGTTTATTTGACCATTCAGTATGTACGGTTAAATGTGTCACAAAATACAATTCTTATATTTCATTTATCTACGAAAGCGTACCTTGCCGCTCCAAGTGTACTCATCAGTGTGACAGAGGGCTGTGAAGAGAATTTTAACGCGCACCTCCCCAGCCTGTGGCGGAGCCACTTGTACTTCTTCGATAGCTAATGGTTTGTTTGGCTCCCACGCAACGGCAGCTTTGACATTGTCATTGGCAATTGTTCAAATGAAATTAAACAATATCCAGGGAACGAACACGGAATGAACAATGAAATTAAAATATATCCAGGGAACGAACACGGAATGAACAATGAAATTAACAATATCCAGGGAACGAACACGGAATGAACAATGAAATTAAACAATATCCAGGGAACGAACACGGAATGAACAATGAAATTAAACAATATCCAGGGAACGAACTCGGAATGAACAATGAAATTAAACAATATTCAGGGAACGAACTCGGAATGAACAATGAAATTAAACAATATCCAGGGAACGAACTCGGAATGAACAATGAAATTAAACAATATAAATTACATAAACAGAAGCTCGGGGAAATGACGCTTAAACAGAGAAACAGATAAGAAAATAAACAGTGGCATACCTTTGCAGATGATAACCTCCCTCCCAGAAGCCATTGGCAGTCGCTGACCAAGTTTGAACTCGGAATGAACTACAGTCTACTGGCGGTGATGGAAGCGACAGTATTTTATTAGCCCAAGCAAATTCCTTAGGGAAATATAATGTAAATTTTTGGATTTGCGTTTGTCCCAAACTTAAAAATAATTAATTTCTAGTATATTCAAAATTTATTTCTCAAAGTCAAAATATACGAAAACCAATTCACTTCATTCACTTCATAAAAAAACAAAAAGAAAAATAGATATCATAATCTATTAAATTTGTGTATATGTCGATAAATAAAACTTACGAAAATATTAAAAAAAAAATAAAATACACTATATATATATATACATAGTATGTTTATATGTGTGTTAGTATACACAATATATTATTACTTTGTAAAGAATATAGACAATATATATATAATATATTGTATATAGTTTTTTCTTTACAAAAATAACTTATTGTATTAAATCATAATCTATTACATCAAAAGTAAATGAAGGACAAGGAGTGGCACGAAGCCACTTTTCAAATTAGACGGGAAATTAAATATATTTGCAAGTAAATGAGTAGAGAGATTCGTTGATCATTTAACAAAGATAAGTTTGTAATTTACAAACCCAACTAACAAATGACCATATTATATATATAATTGTCATTTGTCATAGCATGGTGAAACTCTATGTAATATATTTCAATAATAATCTATTGCAAATCCTTGTTTTTCAATTAAGTACTTTGATTATTTTTTTTATGAAAAATATTAGCCCTTGGTGTCTTCTTTTTGTTATTTTTTGTAATTTTCCATTGCAAAATTATAGTAACAATAGACTGAATAATAGAGATTAAAAGTAGATTTTTGTTGTTCCAAATCAAATTTTTTCTTACTTGCCATAATGCCCATAAGTGAGCATCCATAAGAGAAAGAAAGTCATGGGATTAAACTAGAGGTGTTAACCGGGACGGGCCGGGCCGAGCCGGCCCGGCACGGTTCGGCCGTGCCTGGGCCGGCCCGGCACGTTTTTAGACCGTGCCCGGGTTAGGCATGAGCCGTGCCGTGCCTTGCCCGGCACGGTGGCACGGGTTCTTCCCGTGCCGGTTTCACGCAGGCACGCGTCGGCGTGACCCGGCCCCTCCCAAAAAAAAGACCGCAGGTCGGGTCTGATTGGATCCCGACCCACGGTCCCGACTCCCGACCCGGCAAGCACGGCCTGCTGTGCCTACGTGCCGTGCCGTGCCCGGATGTTTTTAAACCGGGCCGTGCCGGGCCGTGCCGGGCCGGGCCGTGCCGGGCCGTGCCGGGCCGGGCCGTTTGACACCTCTAGATTAAACAACATACTAATGACAACACCATGTAATGAAATTGTTGAAGCTTTACTAAGATGAAGAGGAGTTATAAGCGAATGATCTCCAAACTTATCTTGTGAAAAAACAATCATCCAACAAATGAAAATATCTTTTCTATGATTTTGGCAAAATAGATAGAAGTGTCAAATAGGTTATGTCATATTAGCACAGCCCAGTTTTTAGTGGCCCAGTCATGCCACCATGCTGCGTCGTGCCTGATATGGCATCTGTAGGACTAGCCGACTATGTTTTCTACCCCTTCTACCTTAAAGTACCGAGGATATGTATGTCAAACATATTTTTTACCCCTTCCACTTTAACCCTATGGTCTATACAAGCAACCAGACAATAAAGAAATAGAATGATGAACTAGTACTTTAAATACTTGGGTTCCATCTCAATAGTCATGTCACTAAATATCAGGTCATCTCTAAACTTTCTAAATATGTCACTAATGTTGTATATACACATGAGTGCAATGTAAGTGGTGGGAGTACAAACTGATAAACACATATTCATCATATCATTAAAAAAAGTTCATAAATAAAATTTCTTTATCCCAATCATTGGCATTAATAATAAGTTTATCACTCTTACTGTTGATGTTGTCAGATATCACATATTCATATCAAACACATGACTCCACCATGAGGTAGGTATAATTTTTATGATGTCTCACATCCATTTAGAATTTTTTTTTCTTTAGACCCGTAAATAAATAGAGACTACCAAATTCCTATTATCTACTAGGCCTAGGTGTTAGAAGATATTTTAGTGAATTATATATTTTTTCTAAAGTAGGTGAAACAACATTCATCCCCACCTGTACTATCAGGTTAATGATGTGACATATATATTTAACATAAAAAATATCTCCTAATGGCTCATCTCTAATGGTTCTACAAATATTTAAATGACTACTTTATTATTAATTTATTATCAAATATGATATATATATTTTATTTTGAATATTATATTCTCTAGAGATTCTCATCATGTACTCATATATGGACTGGCCTTCAAGAGGATCAAGAATCTTTGAAAATCCTTAATGTCCATTTAGAATCAACGTAGTAGGCAATGGATATGTAAAAGATACATCGTCATGACTAGCCTGTATATCTGACATCACGGACATCACACCATTATATTGCCTAAATTCATTAGTTATTATTTATTTTTCTAACTTATTATATTTTAGTATGTTGTTTATGCATGTGGACTTTTGAATCATATGATATGTAGGCTAAAATAAGTATATATGATACTGATTACCCTTTGATCCTCCAAAAATCTAATTGAAAGATCCATCATGGTGATCAGTTTGTTCATATGTCCCCCCCCCAACTCATATAGTATATGAAGTGGGTCAACATAGAAGTTGAACTAGATCCAACTTCAAAAATCACACCGCTCAAATAGGTTTGCATGGAATCTAATGCACCATATTTTTTGGTATAATGATCGACATACCGTTTTAAGTGTCTAACCTCATACACACTCATACATACATACACACACACACACACACACACACACACACACACACACATATATATATATATATATATATTCTTACAATACTTGTATTATACTAACTTTTCATCAATACTCATAGTATTTTTATTTTGTACTATGTTAAAGTGAGTCCAAACTATAAATATTCTTCTAGTTTTTTTATTTTTTAGATATTTGAATATGGGTCAAGTCCTTAAGAGAAAATATGATTTCAGCCTCAGACCTTTCCATAGGGTTTTCATTATTAATATTATCTATGTCTATATTAAAATTAATTTCATTATCATTAAATTCACTATTTGTCATTTCAAATTTTTTTAGTTGATGAATTATTTTTTTAATTTCAAAAATAAAATTTATTTGATATTTATAAAATTTTAAAACTAAATAAAAATTTTAAAATAATATCTAGTTTGTGACTTAGCATAAAGTAGGTGTAGCCTGTCGCCTTAAGGTTTATGGATAGGAGAGAAAAAATTGAAGCCCACACCTACACCACACTCAATTTTTTTGCCGAAGCCACATCACGCCCAATTTTTCTACCAAAGACACCGCACTACACTCAAGAGTGAAGCCGAAGCCAAAGCCAACTAAAGGAGAGACAAGATGAGAGAGAGGAGAGAGATAGAGAGGAGAGTGAGAGTGGGAGTGTGAGATTTAAGAGTTGATAGAGGCGAGTGAAAGGTTTCATATATAAAGATATTTTTTAAAATATTTATATTTTTTTATTTTTTTTATTTTTTTTATTTTTTTTATTAATAAAATAGGGCAGAAACCTGATGACCATCAGATCTTCCGCCCTAGCCATTGGAAGTGCATCTAGAAGCTTCGGCATTCTAGTTTGGTTTGACCTTTGGACTTTGAGGAGTAAGGCCTCAAAATCGACCTAGGGGGAGGTGCATGCATCCACATATGTCTGGATCGTGCCACCCGGACACGTTCAGGCAACCACTGTGGTGGGTTTATTAAAAAAACCCACCACATGTACAAGGTGGGGTGGTTTATTTTATGAATAAAATATTTAAAAAAAAATTGGGTGGGTCAAAAGTGGTCCAATTGGACTGCGCCCGAAAATCAATTTGAGTTCTGAGGCATGGTAGGTACCCATGATGCTGGATTGCGTCAAATGGGCCAGGAAGCCATGCCTGGCTCGGCATGAGGCCTAGCACCCCCTGGCCTAGCACGACACGAGATGTGCCTCGAGCCAGCATTGCCTAGGTCTAGGCATTGCTCTGGACCATGCCAGGCCATGCTCAATTTAATCAAGACATGCCCAGGTCGCCTGACCCACTTGCCACCTCTAAAAATCGACAAACAATTAATATTACAATTCCATTAGATTATAGCATCTATAAAGTTGGAAGAACCTCATAGCACATCATCACTGTCGTATGACATAAAAGATTTTTAATAGAAAATTGAGCCTCCAAATCTTTTTTCTAATATGCATAATTTTACTGATAAGCACGCATTAGTGGTCTATCATTAAGTAAAAGATATGTACTTTTAACAAAGAAACTACCCCTTTATTCAAATCTCCATATCAATTGATTCTCATAATGATGGTATCTCAATGAGATTTGAAGAATCTTGTCTACATTCCATGGATTGAAAAGATTATGTAACAAATCCTCATCTCATTTGGTATGGTTTGGAAGCATTAAAGAAGACACATGAATATCTTATAAACCTGCAACAATATTAAATTTTAAATAAGGATTTACTAGATCAAGCATCCTTGCGGAGTGCCAAAACATTAATATTGTTCTAATTTCTACTCAATAGCCAATCCCTTTATTTAAGACTTGTTGAGATTGATGTTGCACCAAAATATTACTTTCATTTCTCCCATTATCTAACCATAATTCATTCATGAGCCTTTTGATATCATCACATAACCTTTTTGGGAGAAGAAAAAATAGATATTGCAAAAGTAAGTATAACTTGAGCTGTATTTTTTAGCATGACTACTTTACCTTCCCTAGATCATAGCTTCTTCTTGTAGCCTCCAAATTGTTATTTTATCTTCTGCTCGGTGTTGGAGAATATTGCCTTTTTCCTCCCAATCAAAAAAGGTAGACCCAGATAAGTGTCATTTTCATTTGTGGAATTAACCTGAAGCAAATCGCACACTACAATTCTAATATTTTTAGTTGTATTCTTGCGATACAAAATATTAGATTTTTGGTAATTGACAAATTTTATTGATGTTGTCTCACACATATGCAAACAATCTATAATGTATTAAGCTTCATCCTACTTACCACAAAAAAATAACAAACTATCATCAATAAAGAATAAGTGCAAAACAATTGGTGCTCTTCTTGTGATATGCACCCCATAAATCTTTCATTTATCTTTAGAAATATTAAGAATCAAAGATAACTTCTATGTGCATATGTTTGGTATTTAAATTACTAAGTATTCTTATATATTTTAGTGATTTATGATGATATGTAAACATAAATATTGAGATATTATGGGTGATATTATAACTTTTGCATTCTAGTGAGTTTTGATGAATAGTGTTGAAATCAATAAGATTTGAGAGGTATTTAGCAAAGAAAGTAGAATATTGAGTCTTGTATAATATTGATAGTTATTCTTTATTGAAACTCTATCCAATTGATTTAATTAATTATTATACGTCACAACTCTACCAACTCATTAGCATAATCCTTTCATTATGCGACACATTCTTAGTGGCTATGATATTATCATGGAGTCACATTCATACTTATTTCAAGAAATTTAAAAGTTGTGACAATAATTATATATCAAAGCAATCAAGTATCTCATTGGTGCTTAAGATTGTGGCCAAGTCTAAGCATCATGACTTTAATTTTATTATGGCTTAGTAGTCTTAAGTTAAAGCTATGATTTTTTAACAAAGCCATGATTTTTAAGCTATGAAAAAATATAGAGTCATAACTACTCAAGGCAAAGCCATAATAATTATCTAGATTTGTAGCTTTCGGAAGACTAGGGGTTATAGAGGACATTACTAGAGTACACCCATTTCCAAGGCTATGGATCTTGTCCTCAAATGAAGGCATAGCTATGACTTATATACTTGAGCTAATTTCTAGTATTATAGCATCCTCTTAATGCCAAAAATACATGATATATGAGAGAAAAAAAGTGAGTATCATGCCAACTACCAACATCTGAGGGATCTTCTCAATACTAAGGCTATTTCTCAATGCCATGGCCATATAAAACTCAAGAAAGACCATTGCCAATACTGTAACATTCACACAACACCTTGGCTATATAAAAAAAGAAGTTATTTACCATGTCATGACCATTTCCTAGCACTATTCTTTTTATGGATGACAATATTATAAAGGCATGAAGCTATAGAGACTTCACAAGATCATACCTTTATGTTATAGAGATATTAGGCTTAAATCATGATCATTTCTAGTATCACAACTTTGTGTTATAGAGTTATTAGGATGTTGACTATAGTCATGGTCAATTTCTAAAGTCTCAACCTCAATCCAGAGAGATAAAGTTTAAAATTACAATATTTTTTTGAAAGCTACAACTTTCTACTTAGAGTAATACAAGGTCACTAGAGTATAAATATGTAAGATTGAGAAATTCAAAGGAATCTCTTTTTTTTTATTTTATTCTCTCTCATACAACAAGTAAATTCATTATAACCACCAAACCTTAGTGGTGAACATCACACTTCCTAGGAGTTCCACAAGCAAGCAAGGGATGCAAAATTACTATTAATCCCAAGAGTTATGGGAATGGCTCTCATACTCCCCTTTTCTAGGGTGAATTTGAAAATTTGTACCAAACAATATGAATCTAGGGTTTGTATAAATTAAGATATATAATGTGAAAATCTTTTTTAATTAATTATTGAATGTGTTTGAGTTATTTTATGTATTAGATATTGATGGTTGATAATTAAATATAGCTTGAAATATGGTTTTGATTATTAGTAAGTTTGTGTGAGATTATTATTGTAAATGATGATTAGTAAACCACAAGGGTCAATCACGCATATGATAAGCTTCATAAGTAGGACACTTATGAAACTAAAAGTGTGAATACTTTTACATGGTAATCCATTATACATGTCATAAAAATACTTGTTCTTAATTGGGGTGGATGATATAAAGAATGTTCTCCGATGGGGTTCACCTATAGTGTGTTAGTTACATCATCACCAATGAGGATGGTGATAGAAAATAATAGGTAGTTTTTGGGATATACATGCATATATTATGACTCACAAGGTGATGATAATTCTTGTGAGTTACTCTTACTTATATAGTTTTCACTAGTTAAACTTGATCGAAACATACATTATTTATGTGAGTACAATATTTATAAAGTCAAAAGTATAAATATTTATAAATCATATCAATCTTTAGTCTTTATGATGTTTGAGACTAGAGAATAAGAGTGTGTATACAAAGCAATCATCAAAGATAATTAATTAAGTTGCCTAAAAGGTATGAGATTATGAATGAATCTCGAGCAATTTTGAAATATTATCTTGGGTGGTAATGTATCGAGAAGACAATTATGAGGGGACCACCAATAGGATGGGCTCAATGGTGACAACTACTTGTATGCCATTAGGATAACGAGTCATTATATAATGCTTCAACCTTTATTATAAGCACAACCTAATATGAGCTGAGCAACTTAATTATCATCATATAGATTAAATGACTAAACCATTGGCCTAAGATTGTCTAATAATCTAAATATTCATTTTACTAACAAAAGGTTGTCTTATTTTGAAAAACCAAACTACTAATATAATTTTACTAGGATTGATTTCTAGATAAAAGTTTATTTTACTAATTTATGATACATGCACTTACATAACTTTGGTGATAAGATACTTTCATTAATGAATATTTGGGATATCATATAACTGATAAAATTAGATAGAAAAATAAAGTTGCAACAAATTTTTGGTACTATTACTGAAGGTTTAGTTAATCAACATGAGTCATAACTATTCTTGTAAAAGGATAATTATTTTTTAGTAGTTTAGATAGCTTTGAGTTTGATAAATATTTTTAAATCTAAAAGCTAAACCTTGTTAACTTATTTGAATGTAGATAGTTTCCTTTTGGATTTTACTTGTATTTTTTCTTCTTTTCTTTCTTTATAGCTACTAATTTACAAAATTAGAATATAAAGACAATATTTTTAAGACTTCCTAATGATTTTCATTAAAGTATTATGGGAGGAGAAAGAAGTAGACAAAATTTGTTTTGGAAAACATGCAACAAAAATAAATGAGAATATACCAAACTATTACTATAATGAGATGTATCATGCTCAAGAAAGAACTTTTATTATGAACCTTATGGCAATCAGTATCAACCTTATTATTAGTCAGAAAAGACTTATGGAAGCTAGGAGCATGGAAGCCATGAAAATATATTATGAATCTCAATCATCTTAAGGATATTATTAGTTAGTTGAACTTGAAGAATTCCTAAGAGAGTTGAGATGAGATAATACTCCTATGGAAAAAATGTTGAGACAATGGAGAGAGAATGATAAAGTCATGGATTGGATTAAGTATGAAAAAAGTGATGCATCAAAACTCCCTATAGCTAAGGTAGAATTAGTTATGATTAAAAATCTATGAAGAAAAATTTTAATATATAATATCAATTATTCAAGGAGGAGAATGAAGCGAGCAACAAAATCTCTACAGCTTATACACACACACACACATGGTTGAAAAGCTTGAAAAGAAAATAAAAAATATAACCTTAACTATTCTAGAAGAAGAAGATTAAATGAAAGGTGAAAAATCTTTACAACTAGTATGGAGATAATTTGGTAGAAAATCTTTAAAAGAAATTAAAAGATACAACTTCAATTATTCAAGAAAAGGAAGATGAAGAGAATGAAGAAATCTTTACAGCTAGTACAGAGATAATTGTGATAGAAAATTATGAAGAGGAACTTGAAGATATGGCCTCAATTATTCAAGAAGAAAAAGTCAAAGTGAAACATAAGGTTTTGTGGGTTGAATTGGAGAATGTTGATGGGATGTGTGAGTAAATAATTTAAAAGCCTAGACATTTACAAATGTCAAGGCTATAAACAAAATTAATAAGAAGAGCCAAGTTCAAATTAATTTCATGGATGAGAGAATCGATATAATCATTCATCCATTATCCACTACTAATACAAAAAATATAAGAAAAATATAAGTGAAAGAGTATATTGAGAAGCTAGCATAGATAGCAGAGATCTTTGATAGAAAGAAAGAAGTTTGAAAATCAAATTATGGACATTAAGCATAGTAATACTTGGAAGGTCAAATCAAGATAATTCTCAATCCTTCATGCATGTAAGTGTCTCAACGATATCTAGTCATAGTCTCAATTTTTTATCTAAAATAGCATTGGTTGTCATAGAAAAAGTAGACTCTGATGCTATGAAAGATATTAGTCTGGTGAGTAGATTATATGTCATTTTAGATAACATGGGATATGTGGATTCATATGATTTCTACCAAAGTAAAATATCCAAATTCATATTATTATCATGTGATAGGATAGAGTGGTAATCAGTATCTAAGTACTAAGATAGCTTGCTCCTATTTGATGGATCACCTTATTATTTCTCCTAGCTAACTAAATGGAGGAGTAATCATCTCCAAATATAATATCCATGTCCGTACTTAGAGTTTGACTACAACTATAACCACACCTAGTATCATAATACATAAACAAATTAGTTAACTTTTTATAATGAAACATTTAGGGTTGGTTTTCGTAGCTCATACACATGGATATGCATATCAAAATATTTTCTATCCCTTCCATCTTAACCCTAGAATCCATACATGCAACCAAAGAATATAGAGTTGGAAAGAAATATCAATATTTTATATACTTAGTTTCCATCTCAATAGCTATGACACTAAATACAATGTAGTCTCTAGCTACACTTGCTAAATATACTAATAATGTTACATATGTGCTTGGGTGCAATGCAAGTGGTGGGAGTGTACATAGAAAAATATATATTTATCATGTCATAAAAAATCTTCAAAATAATCATAAAATAAGTTTTTGTACCCCACTTTAAATCATCAGTAATAAGTTAATCACTCTTGATATTAATATAGTCTGATACCATATATTGATAGCCAACACATGATTCAAATGTAAAGTAGGTGGAATTCCAATGATTTTTCACATTCATTTGGAATTTTTTTTTCAAGCCAACATACAAACATATATTACTAAACTCATGGTGTCTGCTAGGCAACCTAAGGTATTTTAGTAAATTTTTATTATCTAATATGAAAAAACTACTTTTATTTCTACCCATACTATTTGGATAATAATGTGACACATGCATCTATTGTGAAAAATTTTATCTAATGACTTGTTTATAATAGTCACAACAAATATACTAATAGTTACTCGATTATTAAAAATATTATCAAAAGTAATAATAAATATTTTATTTTAAATATCATATTTCCTAATTATATACATCATAGACTCATATATGGAATGGTCATCATGAGGATGAAGAATCTCAAAAAATCCTAAAATTTTTTTATAAAATTTCTATTTTAAATCTACATAGTCATAGTGAGTAATGAGGCACGTGAAAGATAAATCATCATGATGTCATAGGCACCACTCCACTATATTTTTAAAATTTATTAATTATTAATTATTTTTCAAATTTATAATATTTTATTATGTCATTCCTATCTGTGAACCAAGGGATCCTATGATAAGTAGGCTAGAAGTAGGTTGCATAATACTGACTATCTTAGGATCATTTGAAAATCTAATTGGATAATCACCTTGGACATGTTTTCCCTTTCAAAATCATTGTGGTATATGAATGAGATCAATGAAGTTAAACATGAACTAGATCCAACTTGTACTATATTTTCTGATACATTGATCGATATTCATCTTAAGGTGACCAGTGCCACATGTACTCATATATATATATATATATATATATATATATATAATATACATTGTGCTGATTATTTTTCAACAACCATAAAATTTTTATTTTTTTATTATTTTAAAGTGCATCCATGGTACTGAAATTCACCTAGTTTTTTATTTTTTAGATGGAAAATGGGTTTGGATCAAGACAATTAGAGAAAACCTAGTGTTGTCATTAGACTTTTTATTATATTATCATTATTATCTACATTTACATCAATTTCAAAAAAATATCGTTATATTCACAATTTATCAATTTTAAAATATTTTATTTATTAAAAAATTATGAAACTACTCGAAAATGAAAACTCAAAATAATTTAAAAATTAAGTGTATCATAACCTCTTTGTTGTAAAATATTGCATGACTTCTAACCTCAAGGCTCAACTAAATTTTCTAGACTCTAGTTATAATTTGAAAGTTATGATACCTATGATGTAGCACATATGCGTTAGCTTAAGCCAGAAAGAAAATATTAAAACAAAAAATAATAATTGCAAAAATAATACTATATTTAGGAATTAGGAGAGAGCTGAGATGAGAGAAAGTATTAGAAATGAAAAAAGAATATTTATTATGAAAATTATAAATTTCCTAATCTCTATATTTAGAGATTTGAAAAAAATTTTAACAAAAAACATGTGTTTTTATATTTTGCAATTTTTAAAATTTTTTAAGGCAAGAAATATAATAGTAGTTAGATATCTAGCTTGAAACCGTCGAAAATAATCTGACAGCTATAGTTTTTTTTTTAAAGTTTTTTTAAAATGTAGTGATAGTGACATGCTACTAGGCTAGGCAAGACCCATGTGTGCCTGCCCTATTAGACATGGTGTAGAGGCACATGACCCATGACTCAAGATCAGGTTCTAGTCACAGGTCATAGGCATGTGCCCCATGGACTTGCCCATTATGATATCACATAACAGGGCTTGACAAGGAAAACAACATACATGGCCTCTTACTTTTTATGTTGGGGAAAAAATAATTTATTAAAAAATTTCAGATGATATATAGCCATCATATTTGTTTCCAATGGATATAGCATAAATTCAATGGATTTTGGATTTCTACTCTTGAAAATATTAAAAAAATATATATTATTTTAATCTAAAAAATTATATAAATATAGAATAAATAATCTTAGAATTTTATCCTTTCATCTCCTCTCCTATTTTCATTTTTTTTCTCGACACTTCCACTCCTCTCTCTACCCTTCTAACTTATAGGACTTACTAATCCTATTATGATCATGAAGTTGTGGGATGTTGGGTGCATATAAATACTTAAATAAATTAATGTGGCATGATTGTGGGTATGATGCACATTTTTTTTGTTTTAATAAGTTTATTATTTATTTATTACATAATATAATATTCTAAATATAAATTTAAAAATGATAAATGGTGAGTTTAATAATAAAGAAGTTGGCATAGATTTAGAAAATAATGACAATCAGATTGAAATATCAAGGGACAAAACTATGCTCTCTCAAATGGTCTTGACCCAAACCTATTTGCCTAAAAAACCTAAAATTAGGTAAAATTCAATAATATGAACTTACTTTAAGATAATAAAAAAATTAAACTTTAAGAAGTATTGAAGAAGAATCATCATAATCTATATATTGTAAAAAAATATATACATATAAGAATGTATATTGCATTGGCTACCTTAAGTGGCTTGTTGATCAATATACTAAAAAATATAATGCAACAAAACCCCAATTGAGTAGTAGGGTCTTTGAAGTTGAATCAAGTTTACTTTATTGAGCCATATCATATATTACAATAACTTTAGGAGGAATAGTATGCCGAACCTAATTATGATAATGTCTATTCCTATTATATTTTTGGAAGGTCCTGAGGTAGTCAATATTATATAGACTTATTTCTAGCATGTCTATCATAGGATTCTTAGATCTACTGGTAGGAATGACATAATAAAATATTATAAGTTAGTTAATAAAATAATAATTAATGAATTTAGGAAATATAGTAGTTAGGTGTATATGACGTCCAATATCTAGATTAGTCACAATGATGTATATGCTTCACTACTCACTAGTAGA